>APFE031693777.1:46069-80066 GCA_000404065.3 Pinus taeda
TATGTTCTATCTGCAGTTTATTTTAATGCTGATGTGATTGCTAATCTGGAAAAGATATGGAGCTAACTGTGAAAATTGAAATAAATTGCTCTAGCATAGAACATACCTAAAATTAACATGGAATCAAAGCTCAGGTGAAGGCAATGCCCAAGCAAGAGTGAAAGAGCAATCACCAAAGACAGTTGGGACAGGACAAAAGGATCAATGGATTCCTCATCCCTCTTCACCAAGGGTGAAGTCAATGCAGAGAATATTATCAGAATGGCGCGGCGGAAGTTTTTGAAGGCCTACCTCAAGATCACTTCATTGGGAAGTTCGGATCTAAGGGTGGAAGGAAAGGCAGAAGCCTTGGTTGCAATAAGTTCAGCCATTATGCGTCCCTTCCATTGAGTGTTCGAATGGAAGGGACACATCACTTGATGAAGATAAAAATCATTCCAGGGGCATCTTCAATGATCAAAGGAATGACAGGTAATGCAGGTCATCAAGGAAATGGCCGACTCTTCATAGAAAGCAAGGAACCCCAAGTATGAAGAATCAAATGTTGTTTCTGATAAGATAAAGAAGCGTTATCTTGTATTGGCCCTCTCCTTCAAATTATTTGGGAATCTGGCTTATAGATTATAGTGCTTCAAGGAACTTCATCGGATAGATGGGTGCACTCTCTAATTTGGTAGAGATGGAAACAATCGTGGGATTATACTTGGAGCCGATGCCACCTATATTGGAAATGGTGATAGGGATGTCTGAATTCAAGTAGAGCATGAAGGTACATGTATGAGATGTACCGAAGGAAAATCTTATAAGGGGACCATTCCCCTCATGCAGCAGGTCCATAGGTTTGGAACAATTCGAGGAGTTTGAGATTCATGATCGGGAATCTCATGTATACAGGTGGAAGAAAGCCCTCTATGGCTTGAAGCAAAACACCTCGGGTGTAGTATGAGAGGATTGATAGCTGTTTGATGAAGCTGAGATGCACTAGGAGTGAAATTGATCCAAACCATTACCCGAAGGTTGTGGATGATAGACCTCTCATACCAGCACCTTATAAGGACGACCTATTTCTGACAGGTGCAGACCCTCTCATTTGTAGAAATAAGAGGGAGTTGGGATCTGGATGTGGAATGATAAACTGCAAGCCTGTGACTACCTCGAGGATCTTAACTTTCAAAAGTTATATGGTAATGACGCCGGACCAGATTTGGGAAATGCCTCTAAGTTTCATAAACTCATCTGCGTTGATGTTCTTGGTGAACTTTCGTTCGGACATATGTTTTGCAGTTAGCATGGTGAACTCATATTTGGTTGAGCCTCAGTGGATTGGTGCCAAGAATCTTCTGAGATATCTTCGAGGCACAATCTCTCATAGATTGAGATACACTGCCGAAAATATGAAACTACATGATTATTCGAAAGTTGAGTGGGCAAGCAGTGTGGAGGATCATTAGAGCACTTCTTAGTGCTGGTTCTCTTTGGATTCTGCTTTGATATCATGGATGAGCAAGAAGCAGAAATCGATTTCTATAAGCACCGCCGAGACTGAATACACAACTACGAGTATGATCTCATGTGAAGCTGCATGGTTGCAGAAGCTCTTAACTTTTAAGTGAGTTGTTTGTACACATGATGAATACAACTGTGCTTCTCTGTGACAACCAGAGGTGGGATTCAATTATTGAGGAATCCCGTATTCGATGATTGCTCCAGCAGATAGACATCATATATTGCCTTATTTGGGATATGGTAAGTCGATGAGCGAGGCGGCTCCAACGCATTGAGACTGATGTACAGGTCGCAAACATTTTGTCAAAGCCCCGGGGAAAGGTCAAATCTATGACTTTCCCGACCGACTTGGAGTTGTTGAGAGACCTTCTTATAAGGGTCCTGCATGTTGCATGAATTGAGCTTTGGGAGCTCTGGGGGGCTTGGGGTACTTACTGGAGCAACATATGACAACAGGGTGACTCACCCTCCCTTGATGGTGCGCTATGTACAGGATGGCAGGTTCAACCTTCCCTTGTGACACCCCGTGGCGACTATGGAACAGGATGATTAGTCCTCCTATGGGCCAGGATGATTTGTTCTCCGTGGTGACTATGGAACAAGATGATTAGTTCTCCTGTGGGCTTGGATGATTCGTTCTCCATGGAAATTGTGGATCAGAATGATGCGTTCTCCTGTAGGCCAGAATGATTAGTTCTCAGTGGCATCCACTGGACAAGATGATTCGTTCTCCTATGGACAGGATGATTAGTTCTCCTGTCGAGGAATCCTACCCATGCAGTCCGGGACTCATGGGCAGTACCTGTCATCTGATCAATGAGCAGGGAAATGAGGATAGGGACCATAGTAGATCTATCGATGGACACATTGTCGTATCTACCGTACTCCCTATGCTAGGATGACCTTCATTGATCTGGGATCAACGATACTGGTCTGGGACCAGTGAGAGTGGTATCCACTATGACACTGACTTCAGGTCAGTAGAGGATTGGTCTGGGACCAGTGGTACCCACTCTGACATTGACTTCGAGTTAGTGGACAATGGTATGAGACATTCTCAATCAATTCTTCTTCTTCATAGTTCAGCTGAGCAGAGTTGAGCAGAGATGAGCAGAGTTGAGTTGAGCTGAGCGGAACAGAGCTGAGCAGTGCAGGGCACTAATGGAAGAGATAGTACAGGTGGACATATGGATCAGTAGATGGAGTTCTCCCTAGTTGAGAGGGAGTGTTAAAATTGGCAACTAGGGCCAAACTCCATGTGGGTCATCTTATTAATGGAAGCTGATATTTTTCTTGGATCCCTCTCACTGAGAGGTGTAGGATTGATCTAAAGATCATCCGATTCCGATAAGTATTCATGGAGTTATGAATTTATTTGTGTTATAAGACAAATTGTCAAGTTGACTAACAACTTATGTCGGCTCAGAAACCCCATAGTCATGTCTATTCATCATCTACGTTTTAGTATAAACAGGAGAGGACTTGAGTCATTTTGGAAGACACTCCTCATGTGATCTCCTCCTCTCCACGTCTTGGGTTTTTGGTGAAGGAGAGACACTATGGAAGATTCAGATGGTTTTGAGATGAAGCCGCAGTAAGAAGTAGGCACAGTGAGATAGAGTCGTAGGCATGGAAGAGGAGCCACAATAGATCGAAGAGCCACAATTAAGCATGGAAGAGCTGCAGTCAAGCATGGTAGCCGCAATGATAACGTAAGAGCCGCAGTCAAGCATGGAAAATCCGCAGTGATAATGTGAGAGCTGCTATCAAGCATGGAAGAGCCGCAATCATAGTTGTAGTCAAGTGAGACCCCACATGATGATATCTCCAGTGACGACTCAGTAATCTCGGATGGACGAAAAGGACTGTGTATCTATTGCAGTCTCGACTTCATGTTTGATCTCGGCATACTAATATATATATCACATCCTCGTTGAACCTGTTTCATGACAAAGGATGTATGTATGTGATTGAAAGAACCTCGAATTCTGACTGTCCTCATATGCCCTCAGTATCACTGTCTCAGAAGTTATGTTATAACGTATACTCTTTGCTGCTCACAGCCCACATGATGATATCTCCAGCTACGGCTCAGTGATTCGGTGTGGTATAACAACAATCGGATCTGTATAGGCGTATCACAATAGAAAAACCAATGGCCTCAACATACTTGTAAGGATCTCGGTTCGATGAAGATCTCAGACGAATGGATTGTGTTGATATCTCGCATAACAGTATATATATATACAGATCTTAGTGAAATCCTTATGAAAATACAAACATCTTATACAACAGTACCAGATCTAGGAGGTGTGATGAGGACGCAGTGTTGACCAAGACCAAATACACTCTGGGCATACCTATGACTTGAAGTAGAGAAGAACTCGGATGAGGGTACCATATTGTCTTGGTATATAAACCTCGGTGGCATACCTGAAGCAGCCCAACCACAATACCTGTAGCAGCCCAAACACAATGAACAACAGCGATAGATCTATTCTCTCAGCTCAATGAAGATTATGTTAGAAGTTACAGTCTTGGTATAACTCTGATAATGAAATAGGTTTCGATGATTGTCAAGAGATCCTTGGCATACTAGTAAAAGGACACAGTCTCAACATAATGAGAATGATAAGGATGAACAGTCTCAGATCATGATGATGAAAGAAGCAACATGATGATGAAAGAAGCGACATGATGGGCATGTTAGTAAAGGGCAACATGATGATGAATGAGACAACATGATGCAGCATGATGAGAATATTAGTAAGGAGAAGCATGATGATGGGAGCAGATGGGAGTAGCTTAGTGACTAGGTGCAGTATAGTGACAGGTGCAACATGTGTACAAGCTACAACACTATGTTAGGTGAAGCCGTCACCTTGGAGAATCATTTGAAGCAGAATTTCTTCAACTCATCTCATGTATCATCATTATAGGAGATGATTCATGCTCAGATCTAGATAAGTCAAAGTGTTGACTTCTGTTGTAAATGTACTATCTCTCTCTCTCTGCTGAACTTTGAAGAACATAAAAGAAGAATTGATCAAGGGTTTCTCCACATTGGGGTTTGTCCCTGGCTAGCGCCACATCTTGTGTCCTCTTGTCTTGGCTTGTCTTCTGAGATTTATGTTTATGTTCTATCTGCAGTTTATTTTAATGCTGATGTGATTGCTAATCTGGAAAAGATATGGAGCTAACTGTGAAAATTGAAATAAATTGCTCTAGCATAGAACATACCTAAAATTAACACTTTAAGAATCTAGGGTTTACCCAAGATACCATCCTTGGAATGAGGAGACATTCCTAAGTGGTTCCCCTTGGGATCTGTTAAAATGTTAGTCTCAATGTATTTCAGCTATGGTTTGGGTTCCACTGTGTTACATTCCTTAATGTTGTGAAGTACCTTTAAATAATGTTGACCAAACTTTTAGCTTAACTTTATTAAGAGTTGAGCATTTCACTAGCTTTCTCCCTCACAATGCTTAATAAATCTAAGATTAAGATGAATCTATACTAGTATTAATTCATTGAAAGACATTAGTAATGTTGATTAAATTCAAATATGACAACCTTCTTAGTTTACTTTTTCTTTAGATAGAATCATGTTAATTTTAACTTTCACTGAAGATGGTAGCATTCAAGCTCAATGTTTCTTCAATAACTCTGAAAGCACTTAGTATATACTTGAAAAATATTTAGGTCTAAACATTATATGGACTTGTAAAAGCATATTTTTTTCGTTAATTCTAGAAGTTGTCACGTGCCATTCTAAGTTGACACTCGTATGAGTAGGCTTGCTCTCTTCTCAAGTTACAACGGGTCAACTAATGACATTTCAGGTTTTGGTTCCCCAAGGGAGGACGCCAGATGACTTGAAACATGCCTTGGATCATTAGGACTATACAATGTGATGTAGACCTCCCAAGCCATAGAAAGACTTCAAGTATCCAATAAGTGTAAAGTTTGAGCCTCTAGTTTCACCAGCACTAAATAAAAAATAAAAACTAAATCTCATAAAACTCAGTGAATTCATTTTGAGACTTTGTTGATCGCAATTTGCTTGGACAATTTCTTGAACCTAGAAGGATCTTTCACAAACTTTAACTAAAAATGTATATTTTATATTTTAGAAATACTAATTAAATTCGTATAACTTCATATCATGTTTGTTGTAGGTAGTTTAGCTATTGTTTTGACAAAATTTCAGTAAATGTATTTTTCCGTTATGGATGAGAAGTTAATTGAAGAGAATTTCCCCTTTCGAAGAATATTAAAGGAAAATGTAGCTTATTTTAAAATGAGCTGACCCAAAGGTGAACCACTAGGCTTTTACAATTGAGTCCCCCCATATCAGTGCTATATACTGTTGCACATGGCTGGTGTAGATCTTCTGAGCTACATAACGAAATCAATCATGGCCCATGGGATATGTCACTGTAGGCAATAGGAAGACAATTTGGAGGAAGTCAATTCCATACTTTTGTTACACATATGGTTAGTGTAGACCTTGTGAGCTACATTGGAGGGAATGTGAAACAAAATTCCAATCATGGGATATGCTAATGTAATAAAGAAGAAAACAATTTGGATGACACCCCAAGTCCATACCATACCTTGTTATACACACCACTAGTGTAGACTGCACAGGGCCTGAGCTACATAGGAGGCGAGCTTTAATGTGGAACAAAATCCTAAACATGGGATAGGCATTTGCAGTCACAAGGTTTGCAAATATTATGTACAGCACATAGATGATAACCACAAGGTAAAGAGGTCTCACTAGGCATGATACCAAAATCATGGGCAATTAGTACAAGAATGAGGGAGGATGTTATCGCATCACCTAGGGGTTTGAGCCCCAAAGCCAGCTTCCAGATGGGAAAAGCTTTTGGTGTGGGTAGGGGAGAAGTTATTGGTACATACGCTCATGAGTCATCACTATGAGAAAATACACAAATACTGTGTGAGGCCAATCAATATAGCCCTGTAATGGAATTTGTCCATCTTTCCAAGGATGCTAGAGTTCTAATCAGATGGAAAGCATTGCATAGATCATACAAAATGCCATAATATGTAGACAGGTAGATGGAATTTGTAAGCATAGGTTTTGTAATTTTTAATATGCATTTTGGAATTTTTTAGTACAGCACATCAGGCCTGAAAATTTACATCACCCTTTGAGCTAGATTCTGACCATTTGTATTAGTTAAATTACAGACCAGAGGTTGAACTCAGAGGAATTCTGGTAAACAATGCACTTTGGAACTGTGTAAACTGTAAACCAAAGCCTGGCATGACCTGTTCACACCACAGGTAATTTCATTCCTTATATTTCATGGATGATTTTTCGAATCCAACTGTTGGAAACTGCTTTGCATACTCCTCAACTGCATGTCGAAGACTTCTTATCTCATCCTGTATGGCTGGACTGCTTTCAATGGTGTACTTGAAGTCTTTCAGCTTTGTACCACCTGAGTTTAGAAATGACGTATATTTCAACTTTCAAGCTATGTTTGAATTTGATCATGTATCAAATGAAGAAAAGATTGCTGAAACAGAAACAGGAATGGCATGGAAGTCGCAAGCAGTATATCCTGTATAAAGTAAAAATGGCAGAAAAATGACCAGTTGACTAATTCCATAAGCTGAAAATAGAAATCCCCACCTTTTGTTTCAGATTTGATTTTCATACTTAATTGGACTGCAAGATCAAAGAACTCTGCAACTTTCGCAAAATCATCCTCAATGAAACCTCTTGAAGTCAGAGCAGGGGTTCCTGAATTACCAATGACCATGGAATGTTTCCAGGAAAAAAATCAGTGTGAGGAGAAGCCAACTCATGCAGACTAATAATTATTAATAATGGGGCACTAGAGTCGTTATCTAGATCAATTGAGAGCACAAGCAACTGAAGAAAGGTGGAATCAATCTATACTCAACTCATCAAAAACTTCTTTAATTTGAATCCCTCTTTTAGTTCCTTCATTTATGTTTCAATTTCTTTCAACTTTGAATCATAATAGTCTCAAGGAAGAGATATTGCAATAATAAAGAAAGCAATGGAGAAAGTGTTCAGAAAGAACTAGATCAAAACACACCCATGCGAATTCCACCAGGAACCATTGCCGAGACATCTCCAGGAACTGTGTTTTTATTAGCTGCAATGTGAGCCAGTTCCAACACTCTTTCAACCCTGGAACCATCAATTCCCTGAAATTCAAGAGGCAAGAACAAACTTGCATCAATTATGGGAGTCCATATATGTTGCATGCTTAGAAAAGACAAAACAACTTTAGTGCATCCCTAGAAATATGCCAAAGATGAAGGTCAATTCACAATAATGAAAACATTCAAGACCTCGAATCTCATAAAAGAAATGCTAAAAATTAATAGAAACAGGCCTGAGACTGAAAATACATTGCTAAAATGTTTAGAGACTCAATCAATGGAGTTCATCTTATGCATGTTAGCTCTACTTGGCACATAACTTTGCAAGAACTAATTGAAATCAAGTTGTTGGTAGGCTTTTAACAGGAAATCTTAGATCTTGCTTAATTATGCTGATTTTTAATTTTTTTGGCTCTTCACATGTGCCTCAGCTACCAGTTTTTTAGCTCTTTAACCATGTCTGGAGAGATATTTCTGTCTGTGCTTACCTTATTTTTCAAATTTACCAGGACCAAATGGTTGTCTGTCCCACCAGAAACAAGTTCATATCCTCTTTTGATAAGACACTGGCAATACAAACAACTGTAGTCAGGTTAAAAATTCTTTTGGACCTCCATAACATTGATGAAACTGTAGAGGACCATGCATAAATGCTATCTTTCAAAGGAAGGTAAAATATGGTACGTTATCATAGTTTGCATATAATCTCATGAAATAGTAATTATTCCCTTCCCTAGAAGAAAACCTGTTTACTGTATTCTCTGAGTACTAATTCAGTAAAATATCTTAAATCAGAAGTCACAATTCATCTATTAAATACTAGCTCACTATTATTTTTCTTTTAATTTCAGAAGTTATATTTCAGTATCTCACATGGAAATATGTGCCTTTCTGCATTCACTTTGTGAATATCCAATAAAATTTAACTTTCTGTAAAATTCAATAAAAGAGTCTACTTTTCCCAGAAGATAATAAAAACTGACATAAATAAGCCTGATCACAAGCCTGTCCACATATCTGATTAAAAGTATGGATAATAAGATGAACATAATCCCTGGCTCACTATCGTATTTGCATATAATATAATTGGATAAGTAATATTATACAACGAAGCCCAGAAAGGACAAAGGACTATGCCTGCTGGCTATTTGTGCCCAGGGAACGGTGCTAGCTCCCAAGTGGATTGACAGGGAAATGAGTGGTAAAGTACCCTGTCAAATTCTTCCATGGTACTGAATCCAGCATGCTTCATATGTAACTGGTAACCCTGGCCCTTTTAGTCGTTGTGATATGGTAGGTGTGACTAATGCTTTTAAGATTTCTCGTTCATTTATTTCCAAGTGGGTATGGCAGGCATGGCATTCCGTTTCCAAATCAGTTGTACTGGGACTATTGGGTTATTGTCGAGGATACATTTTGGCTGCATTTTCAACCTAGACTTTTTCATCAGATAAAGGTCAGCAGGGATCACTTTTTGTCTTTGCAAGAAAAGTACTAGCAAGGACAGGTCTTCATATTTTGAGTGATTTGTGGTATAAGAATAGGCCAGTGGTTATCTTGGAGATATCTTACATGCACAAATTACAGGCTGTTGATCATCCTCATTTTTTTCCCCGTGTCAATTATGTTAGATACTTCCAGATGATTCTCAGTTTAAAAATGAATTTCTATTCTCATGGACCTAGTTGAAGGATTGCAGATGATCTTATTGGAAGCCATTTATTGATCATCAAACAAAGGAACTCTAGAAGACCAGTCCAATTCAATCAATTGCAGATTGCCTCAATAAGAAGTGGCATGTCCATAATCATGATTTATGACGGAACAAAAAGTGTCAAGGTAGCTGGCAGTCACTCTGTTATGTAAAAATTAGTTAATATTATGTAAAAATTAGTTAGTTGTAGTTTATTAGGCAAAAGGGCATGATCAAAGATCATGCCCATTCACCAAGAGGCACCTAAGGTGGTATATAGCCGGGCCTCTCTCAAAAATGTAATCATCATTCAATTATTAATAAAATATTTTCTTAATTCTGACTATTACGTAGATTTTATACTTCATCTGGTATCAGAGCCAGACCTTAGCATTGCTGAACCACTTGTGTAGAAAGCTGAATATTATACCCAAAAAACTACTCCACGAAGATGAAGGAAATCAAGAGCACAACTCGTCAGACTCAACAAAATCAACAGATTCTCAAGAAAAAGCTAAATCTCCAAAAAAATCAGCGACGCCCCACCAAGGAAATAGTAACGCGACTTTTTCAAATAAGAAACTCTAGGATACATTTACCAATCAACACCCTTTTTTCGCTCAACCATTAGCGACATATCAGCGAAGGGCAAAAGTCGAAATGCCTAAATTCAATGGGAACGAAAAATACAGTGTTGCATGGATAATTAAAGTAGAAGAATACTTTGAGATTTATGACATCAACGATGATGACGAAAGGCTTAGGCACGCATCCGTGAAAATGGAAGGAGAAGCATATAATTGGTATATGTGGTCGAAGAATACGACAATCGCCATCAGTTGGAGGAAATTTAAAGATGCATTCTTTAAAAGATTCCAAGGGGTAAGGGAAGAAGAGTTTTTTTCAGCACTCATCAAATTACGACAAAAAGGAAGTGTGTATGAGCACACTCAAGAATGGGAGACCTTAGTGACATGAGTACTTGGGTTATCAGAGTCTCGTTTAGTTCAATCATACATCTCCGGACTTAAAACTCATTTACAAGTAGAAATTGACCTTCATGACATTGAGTCAATAGAAGTAGCAAGATGAAAAGCAAAAACTGCTAAAAAGAAATTTGAACAAATACTGTGGTCAAAATCGGAAAAAGTATATTCAAGACGAAGAGTGCCCTAGTTTGTGGATTCAAATAATACAAGATATGTTCCACCACATTGTTGTGAAGCTGAAAAATCTAATGTGGAAATACAAAAGATAAAAGAAGGAAAATGCAAACGCTGTGGTGAGAAGTGGGACCCCAAACATAGGTGTGCTAAAGGGGAAAAGACAATGTAGTAGCAGATGCCCCAAAGAGGAAAGACGAAGAACCAACACTACTTGCAATCTCGGTTGTTGTTCCTGAATGGCTTAACGAGATTCGAAGTGAGTATGCCAAGGATCCAGAAATAACAACGATAATCAATAACCTTCCCAACAACTCAAAATTTGAATGGAAGAATGATATTCTATGGTACAAGGGAAGAATTTATCTAAATGCAAATTCCAAGTTTAAAATTAAGATACTCAAGGAGTCACATGATTCGCCATTAGCCAGACATGTAGGATTCTTTAAGACTTACTACAATGCACATCAATCCTTCTTTTGGAAAGGAATGAGTCGCGATATTCAGAAGTATGTAGTAGAATGCGACACATGTCAAAGGAATAAAAGTGAAAATATTATGACACCTGGGTTACTTCACCCTTTAAACATTCCAAATCAGAAATGGGAAGAAATTTCGATGGACTTTATTGAGGGATTACCTGTATCTGAAGACAAGGACAAGATTTTCATAGTGGTCAACAGACTCACCAAATATGCTCACTTTATGGCAATAAAGAAATCATACTCAGCTAAACAAATCGCTGAAATATTTTGTAAAAATATATATAAATTACATGGTTTTCCGAAAGTCATTGTGAGTGATAGAGATGCCAAATTCAAGGGTAATTTCTGGAAGGAGTTGTTCAACCACATAGGAACCTACCTAAATATGAGTTCCGCTTATCACCCTCAAACAGATGGACAAATAGAGGTTGTCAATAAATGTTTGGAGGCCTACCTACGTTGCTACCTACAGGAAAACAAAGTAAGTGGGCTCAATGGTTGCATCTTGCTGAATGGTGGTATAATTCTACTTATCATATGTCAACAAAAATGACGCCATTTCAAGCCTTGTATGGATATGAGCCCCCAAAATGGAAGGATCTAGCTATTGTCCAGACAAATCTACTTGCTGTTAAAAATCAACTAGAAGAAACCCAAAAAATCGTCCAAATACTGAAAGAAAACTTGAATACTGCAAGGAATTGTATGAAGCAACAAGCAGACCGAAACAAAACCGAAAGAGAATTTGAAGCCGGAGAATGGGTGTTTGTCAAGCTCCAACCATACAAACAATTGTCCTTAACAAAAGGGGAAAAATAAATTGGCACCAAAGTTCTATGGACCTTACCAGATCAACAAAAAGATCAGCCAAGTTGCGTATGGTTTAAACCTTCCAGAGAAAAGTCGTGTTCACAATGCCTTCCATGTCTCCTGCCTTAAAAGGGCACTAGGTGACCATCAATCCGCGCAAACAACGCTTCCCTCTCTGGATGATGAAGGAAGGGTCATTCTAGAACCAAAAGGTATTTTATCTACAAGAGAAAGAAAGCTTCGACGTCGTACAATCAAGGAATACTTGATTAAGTGGAAGGATTTACCAGAAGAAGAAGCTTCTTGGGAGACTGATGCATTTTGTCAACACCATCCGTTGTTACGTATGCTTTGAGGACAAAGCATTCTTTCGAGAGGAAGGCAATGTTATGTAAAAATTAGTTAGTTGTAGTTTATTAGGTTAAAGGGCATGATCTTTGATCATGCCCATTCACCAAGAGGCACCTAAGGCGGTATATAGCCGGGCCTCTCTCAAAAATGTAATCATCATTCAATTATTAATAAAATATTTACTTAATTCTGTTTATTATGAAGATTTTATACTTCACACTCTTCTTTTAAGACAGAGGTCTTTAATTGTTTTATGATTCATAACAGTTTATTAATCAAAGATTGACATCATCATAGTGATTTTACAAATAGAAGCATGTCCTCTAGAGCTGCAAGTTTGGAAAGGGGATTTGGGACTGGGTTTCTACAGAATTCAATTTCCTCTTTACTGCTCCACTACGTTCAGAAGGGATTATGTTTGGGGACAAGTGGAGAGTATGACAATCCGAGATGATTGCATGAGATGTGATTGTTTAACCATCATTTCCTTTATATGGAGGGGTCTTTGCCATGCCACTTTTCATAATGCGAGTAAGCTTTTCAAACTAGCAGAGGTTTTCAAAGATGATTTGACTTTTAGGATTTCTACTAGAATGGTGAATTTTGAGAAATATGTAAATTAACTTCAGTTGGACCCAAGGTGGATACGCTAGCCCTCCTTGCTTATGTAGCAAGAGGGCCTAGCGTTGTATAACAAAATATGGAGAAAATATGAAGAGACAAAGATGGAAATAAAGAAAGTATTATATCATTGTGCTCTAAAAATGACATACAAAGGTGTAATATATATTATATATAACAAGCATATTCCATTTTTCTTGTTAGCAACAGCTAACCTAATCTCTATATTACAATAATGCCTTAACATGTCATTTCTTAATACTACTTATAACTCAATTTTATAACATCACTTTATATCATTACTCTTACATTAAATAAACGTTACAATGTCTAACACCCTCAATGTTTATTTTGTTGTCCATGACTCCTAACAATTCTTGAAATTTCTGGAACTTGTCCTTGATACACGCCTTAGTCAAATATTAGGGACATAATCACATGACCTGCAGAAGACCAATTCTATCTCTTTGTTCTGAACCTATTCTTTGATGCAAAGACAATGCTATCAGAACCAAACTGGTTTTGGGACAGTTCCAATTGAAAACACTGGTTCCAACTAGAACTGGCTGATTTGGGTATGGAAAAATCCTTTTTTGTATAGTGCCATACGGAGGTACATGGGTCCCACTTATACCACTTTAAAAACTGCAAAACAATAATAATAAAATTTAAAATCACCAAACCTAAACATAATTCTAAACCCCTCCAATATCTGTTTGATAAGCCCCCCCCAGCCCCTTCATTTGTCTTACACCCTTCACTTGATAGATTTGGAATTTGCAACTGAGTGTTCATCATCATTTGGCACCATTGTTCCTGTGGTTTGGAGTGCTTCTTTGACTGATCTGGAGTGTTAAGAGAGTTTATTGGATGATTTGGAGGACTTGTGAAGCTATGTAAAAGTTTAATCCTATCCCTCTAGCCCTAATTTTCTTTAAAATAACAATGTTTTTTTATCCTTACAAATTGAGAATATTAGTGTTTTATTTGCAGAGCTGTTATTGTTGGTAAAAAATTGCCATGGCTCCTAAAGTGAAGAAGGATCCAGCATGGAAGCAAATTGGTTGAGAGTAACATGGTATGCAGTTATTGTTAGAGGCAAATCAGTTGGGGGGTATCCACAGATTGAGACAACACTTAGCACATGTAGGAAAGAATATAAAAAATTGCAAAAAAAAGGGTTCTGATAAATTAAGAGCCTAGATGAAAGACTATCGTGATGCTTTCCAAGGCTCAAGTAGAAATGTCAAAAGGATAAGGAATCTTTAGATGATTAGATTGTAGAACTAGTGTCTAGTTGTTATTAGTTAAAAACTTAAAACTTCGTATTATGTTCATTTTTGAGCTCTAGTAGTCATTTACAGCCTTTTGTTTATGTATTTTGGTTCAAAACTTCAGATATGGATTGCACTTAATGCTATTTTGGTTATATGCACCTTTAATTGCTATATACCTGAGAAAATATTGCATATTTGTGTCTAATGGTTTGGATTCACATGGATTCACATGGATCTACATGAATATATATTTTTAACCAAATTCCGAATAATTTATGTATTCTTTGGTCAACTGGATTTTGCTTTCAATTTTTTACTGGTTCTGATTTTTGGGGTTCATTGGTTCAGTCACAGGTCCAATTCTGATAACGTTGTGCAGTGATGATGAACTTCTACATCTTTTTCTTGAATGGAAAACTAGATTATTTGTCATCTTCATTGCACTCAGATTGTCACATTGTAAAATTGTTGGTTGTGTGAAAATTTCTTGAAATTCAAAATTCAATACAGAATAAAAATTCTACCTTCAACCTAGAAGGTTTATTTAAAGAATATTCATAATTTGGGCTGTTTGGAAATGAAACATTGTACTCTTTCCACTGCTGTTTTGTCCCTTGTTTTACAGCAGCCCTAACGTTGAAAATTCATAGGGCTAAGATCTAAGAAACCTTCTAGGGTAAAAAAAACAATCCCAAACTTGAAGATGGTATCAACTTAACAATTATGAATGAGTAGATCAATCCCCCACGGTATATTACAATGGAAATGAGAAAAATGCAAAGAATATTTTTAATTAGGAAACCCTGGAATTAATATCTCACAAGTGAAACTATTCATGAGATAAGAAGTATTTAAGACTCAGCCTTAAAGAACTATATTAACATTGAGCTATATCAATTAATAGCTCACAAGTGAAATAATATAGATATGTAGTTAGTAAATTAACTTTAGAAGACTTAGTCTAAATACTTTTTATCTCGTGAATATTTTCACTTGCTTCACTTGTGAGCTATTAATTCCAGGATTTCCTAATTAAAAATATTCTTTGCATTTTTCTCATTTCCATTGTAATATACTGTGGGGTATTGATCTACTCCTTATTCATAATTGTTAAGTTGTTACCATCTTCAAGTTTGGAATTATTTATTTATTTTTCAACCTAGAAGGTTTCTTAGATTTTAGCCCTATGAATTTTCAACCTTAGGGCTGCTGTGAAACAAGGGACAAAACAACAATGGAAAGAGTTCAATTTTTCATTTCCAAACAGCCCAGACTTCCATGTAATTAAGGAGAAAAAATATCAAACCAAAGGGATAAGTTTTAGCCCTTTTAGGTCAACTTATCAGTCAATAACCAAACTTTAAAGTAGATTTTATTTTTTTACAACAGTGATAGTAGCAGTAAAACAGTTGTAAAATCAGCCCCTTATATTCTTCACATAGATGTGAAATCACTTAATAATAGTCCTTCTACTTATTTCAAATAGAAAAAATATGGTTCTAAATAACAACGCATAAAGAACATATATAACTGAAAATCAAAAGTGGAGAGACAACTTTTGGACAGACAGAAACTTCATTAATATGCTCAAATGAAGTACATGTACATACTGTAGTCTTCTCTTAAGTCTAGTACAAAGCCTCTCATCTCTCTAAGCCCCAGCTATGGAAAATAGACAAAACCCTATCAAACAATAAGATCCAATACACAATAATCACTCTAGCATATCCTACAAGGCAAGATGTCCTCTCTTTTTCTTTTTCACAATTCCATCCTAGGGTTTTATCACAAAAACCTAATATTTAATCTCCAAGGAATAAACCCTAACCATAGACCTCCAATATGCTTCAAGATACTCTAACAAGACCAAATAACCCTAGCGGCTCGAGAGAGAGAGGGATCAAGCACATGTAAAGATTATAAAGAGAGAGATAGGCCAATGCACACTCTTCTCTAGGTCACATGAATACAAGTGAGTGAATATATGTGAATTGAAAGACTCTCTCTCCTTCCTCTAGTTATATGAGAGGTATGTGAGGCCAAAAATATAATGTGGGCCTTAGCCCTTAAAAGCAACCTACAATGAGCACTAGTAGGCCAACATAAGGAAACACTACACTCTAAAGTACACGTGTTATGATCCAAGTGTGAAATTTTTATCTATTGCAGCAACTGGAAATTATTCTTCTAATTGAAAATTTAATTATGCAGTTTATTTGCTACGACAAACAACGAATAAAATCACAACTGCAATTTTCACTATAAAAATACTGCAGAAAATAAAACACTGGAAACCAAGAAATTCTAGCGCACACACAAGAATTTCAACACAGTTATTTTTGGACAATTGTCTTTGGAAAAATCCAATGCGGGAAAACTGGTGCAACAGATGAGTGTTTTATTATTATTCTTTAGCAGAAATTCTAAGTACAATAATTTAGATGCCTAACTTGCGATCTAATCTAAGGAAAATACTAGCAAAATCTAGTAAGGAATGTTCTTTCAACCCACAACTATTTTTTGGCTCCGAAATTACCTCCCTAGCCTCTGCGCTAAGCATCTTGCATCACCCTCTACATAGAGCTTATGCGGACCCTATGAGAATTTTGCCCTTCCTTCCTTTGCCTCTTCCGGGCACTGGAAACCTTCCTCCCAGAATGCTATTGTCCTCCTCTTCCACCTGCTACTCACCCTCTAGCTCTATCTTCTTTGCCGAGCTACTGCTATTGAGAAAATTAAACTGCTTGGGCAACTGAGTATCTGCACTGGTGTGTTCTCCATCACCATATCGACCTCCTCTTATAATCCTCTGTTGGAGAACCAACAACCAAGATTAAAACAAAATCGATGGCTACGATCATCTCTGGATCGATCCTTGTGAGTTTCTAGATGATTCTCGCCTTGACTTAATTAACATTGATTAATTAACCATATTCCCTAATTCTAGACTTAGGAAATATTTAAAAACTGGTTAATAATTTAATTAAGTCATTTCTAGGTGGAATTTCCAGAAACGATTCATGGTTTTGGAGATCTCATGTATTCTAGCCTCTCCACCAAATTTCGTGGCTAGAACACATCTGATGCTACAAAAACTAACACCAGGGTGATGTCGTGCATAATGATGTTTCCTAGGTGATGTAGCTATGCAAGGCAAGTCCACATCCCTCCATTACAAGTCTATGTGAACTCCATCAATCCTCCTAAGCAATGTATTGCACTAGCTTAGTTTATCTTGCAAAAATAATGTCAAAACCCTTGGCAACCTAGAGTCCTCCAAAAATGAATATAAGTTTCCACATGCCAATTAGGGCTTGATGTGCTCCTCCAATCTGTACAACAAGCAAGTGGATCCTTCATAGGGCCGCAATGAAGGGTGTCCACCCAATTTTCAAGAGAACTCTAATGCCTAAGGGAAGAGCACTAAGCCAACAATGATCTAAGGTCAATCATCTATAAGCAAGCTATCTCAACTGTGCAAATCCATCAAGGACTAGCTCTCACGTGCTAATCCATCTCGAACCATCTAAGGGTTGAACATACACAATGTACCCCAAATCTCATGAAGCACCCCAAAGCATGATGGAAATACTTTTTGAAAGTTAACACCATTTTTACAAGGAAAATGTTTACACTGACACCTATTGAATCCCTCTACAAATCCACCAAACCTATTACCCTCAAATTTGAACCTACAAGCACTTCCAAAATCAATCACTTCCATTTGTACATAACCCGTCACCTATGCTATCTCAAAATCTCAGTCCACCTATGAATATGAAGGAATATCTCTCTTGTAACAAAAGAAACATGCCCAACTCCATCATCCTTTAATTCAACACCTCATGCCAAAATTGATGGACACCAAATCATGAGCTATCTAGGAATTCTTGTAGAGAAGATCACATCTCCATACAAGATCAAGAGAAGTGTATCATGTCTATCAAAGTCACAAAGATAGAGTTTCATACATGTCAACTCCTAAATCCTTGAATGCAAAGCTCATGGTATTGACAAAAATCCATGCAAGGTCATCATCATCCTATGAATATGGGATTCTCTTATACACCTCAAATCCTCTAGCAACTAGACCAACTTGAATTAGGTCAACTCCTTCATCTTGAGAGCATCTCGAAGTAAGAGTAACATCATGGTCAACTTCCTTTATCTGAGAGAATCTATGATCACTAGCAAGAGTATCGTCATGGGAAATTTCCTCTCTTTGAGAAAATCCATTATCTTTGGCTTTGTCCTCTATAAAACTCCCATCAGTTGCAATTCTCGAATTTGTCTCAACATCATCCTCCATTAACATATTGTTACCCACCCAAGTGGGTAACCCTTAGGAGAAAATGTTTCTCTTATTTTGCACAACTTGCCAACCATGTGATTTATAGATAGCCAGCCTTAGAGGCCTTCTATCTATGCTTTGGTCAATACTTTATGACATCTAGTTTACTTATCGGATGAAGGTGGTCCACCATTGTAAGGTACATTAACCATTCTTGTAATCAAGTGCTTTCATTTAATGTTTATGAGCATTCTAGTATTCATCATAGGTTGAATTGGACGATAGACCACTTTTGGTTGTATACTTGTTCCCATGCTTCACCTTGGTGGTTATACCCAGCCCCTAGTCTAGTGTGACCTTCTTTGAGGCCTTTCTTTCCACTATCTAGGAGGGGCACAAATAGAAGGCACTAATTGATGTTGCTTGTCCATGGTAATCCATACTTAACACTTTCCATCTCTCCCTTATCTTCATGTCCCACCTTTGGGTTGATTATTATCTATCATTAGTATTGGTTCTCCATTTTCCTCATCCTTGAGTAAGGGCTCAACAACTTTGCCCTAATTAGTTGATGTAGTTGAAGGAAAAGAAAGAGCATGAGCCATAATGATAAAATGCAAAAAGATTGGATGGGATGTAATAAAGTGAATGGGCAAAAGCATAGCCTGAGCTCTACCCCTCTCATTAGCCCTCGCCTAGTTCCTAGTTAATGCATGTGCAATCAAAATGAAAGGAACCCTTATATCCCAACCCTGACAAGCAATGAACCACCTTTATTTAAGGGGTCATTGATACATAAATAAAAACTTGTAACCCATGCTTTGTAAGAAAACAATCAATGAAGAAAAAGGTACACAATAGGGGTGGTAATGATAGGCCGAAGAAAGGAGTAACTCAGGTCCCATGATTGCTCCCTCTTCACATAATAATGCTCAAGAATGATGGTATTTCATAGTCGGTACACTAATGGTGCCATCTTCCATGAAGGAAACCCCCACCATATCACTATCCACTTGCACCTACTGATTGACTTGTCGACCTAGGAACTGTTGATCCCCTTAAGGTTGGAAGCACCTAATAGGGCCTCTGGATAACCCTCCCTTATGTAAGCATGGTAACTTGTTTACAAACCCTAAGCTAGAAATACATTTGGAGATGATGTTTCTATGACGTACTTTGGTACCTTTTGAATTAGATATGGTCCACTGTGATACATTTATGGTTACTTTACCTATGATGCTGATCTCACTTGATTATGTGGGTATGTTTAAGATGTTTCCTCCTAGGTACAACTACTATCCTTTGAGGGGATTGATTGAGACTTCTCCATGTTGAAGAATGTAACTAGTGTCAGTCTTCATAATTGTATTTGATGAAAAGAAAGAAAGAGAAATTTTATTGTAAAAGAAATTGACTTCTTAAAGCATGGGTTTCATGCTTGGGCCAATGATTTTTAGGCCAAAGCCTCCATTGAAGGCTTCTAGGTTTTGTCTTGAGTCAATAGAGTCATTGCCATTTTTATTAGACCCTTCTCGGGCTTCTGTATCATGTAAAAAGAATTATTTTTGAGTCAAAAAGGTCATCTGTCACCTCCACACCAAGTCGATCCTGTCCTCATGAAGTAGGCTTGGATTAGAGCTATTCAAATCAGTAGAAAGACTATATATAGAGTGGCAACTCGACCTATTTGAAGCACTCACCCAACAAGTTCGATCTACAAGAGGAGGAAGAAAAGAAGAGCGAAGTTGCTGGAGAAGGAAGAAAGAAGCTGGGAAGACAAGGATTGAGTTTTTTGGGCATCTCTATCTCACACATGTGAAGTTGTTGGATTGTTTCTGGGGCCGAATTAGAATCTACTGCGGGTCCAAAAATTTGTAGCTAGGGGCCAAAATTTTGGATTGTAGCTGCAACTAAGAAGCTGACACTAGGAGACTTTGGCAAGGATCATCCATTGGAAGGAAGGTTTGACTTGGTGATTGGAGGAGGTCTTTGTCTAGTCTAAAGGGTCTTGAATTATCTCCTCTTGATTTGAATATATAGTGGAAGAGTTGGACCGGTTTTTCCCCTAGGTAGGGGTTTTTCCCTGGCTGAGTGCCTACATCTTGTGTTCCTTGTTGTGATCTTCTTTTTTTGGCATTCGTCTTGATGAATGGAACATAATAAATTGAAAGAAGAACTAATAAAAGGAAAAGAGCAATCACAAGAAAATATCAAAGTCTAAGAGAAATCTACCTAAAGATTCTAATCCATACAATTCCCTAGATTTCTCAACACTCCAATGTTGATTTGGGGTAGCATCGGATGTGCTCTAGCCATGAAATTTGGTGGAGAGGTTAGGGCACATGAGATCTCCAATACCCAAAAAGGGTTTGGGCAAATTCTAAACAGATCAGGAGATATTAAAATAAGTAATATTTTTAATGGAGTCCCTAAGTTTAAATATTAATGTGTATTAATATGAATCTGTGTTAGAATGGTCCAAAAGACATGGATCAAGCCAGATCTAATCTTAGTTGTTGATTAGGGACTTAATCTCGGCCGTTGAGATGTCAACAGGAAAAGTATAAGAGGAGGCTTGAGGGTCACTTGTTCAATACACCAGAGTGATTAGTCATTCTATTCTCTAGAGCGGGGTTTGCTAAGAGAGATAGAATTAGTGATCAGAGAACAGCTGAGGGGCATTGAGTACAGAGAGACAGAGAGGCAGAGATAGTGCCGGGAGAGCAGCAGAGCAGCTAGAGAGAGTGACGCAGGAGCAACCAGTGCTCACGCAGGGCCACGCAGAGGCAGCTAAGTGTTGCGCAGAGCACCAGAGAAGCCAGCGTAGCTGACGCAGAGGGTCAGAGCATTGACACAGGGCCTCCTGGGGCTGACGCAGACCAAGAGAGGCTGACGTAGGGCCAACGCTGGGCTAGGAAAGGCCGACGCAGTCCAGATTGGGCAGATGCAGGTCCAGCGCTTGGTTAGGAAAGGCTGACGCAGTCCAGATTAGGCAGATGCTGGGGTTTCTGGGGTAGATTGGTGTTGAGTAGCTGCCGGAAGGATTTTCCAGGGTTTCAGCCAATATATTTGTCAGAAACTGAGAGGTATCATTGCCAAGGAAATTCTCTATTAGGTAGGTTAGTTTCGACACCCAAATTGTACTCTGATATTGCTTAATAAGAAAACCCTCAGATAGTTGCACCGATTTTCCCACATTGGGTTTTTCCAGGGACATTAGTCCAAAAATAATGGTGTCATATGGTGTGTTTGTTTTTGTTTCTTTTAGTTACTGATCAGTAATATGTTGAGCATGCACTAGTGTTTATTTTTAGTATTTACATTGTAAATAACTTGCTAAGGAAAATAACAAGTAGGTAGGAATAAATCAAATAAAGTGCATGGAGGGTTTCTAACTAAGTAAACTTAGAAAATTCAACATCCAACACTTCAAAGAGGATGCACAACCTCACTTGATGACCCTTTAGGGCACCATAGCCAAGGCATTGACCACTTTGAGAAGAGAATTGACCCTGGGATGTACCTAGGATTGATGATGACCCTCCTCCAGAGTTTGAAATGTTGATCATTGAAGCCAAAGTGTTTCTTAGAAGGAAGGTGGACCCCAAAGACCACAAGATGCCCCTAGGCTAGCATTGTACCTTCTTCATGGATGTAACCCTGTTCCTGGACCAATTTGATGATGATGATGACTTGAGATCCATTTGGAAGGTATGGTACACCTTTCTGGATGATAATGTCATGCCCTAGCTTTATGACGTCACCCTCATGAGGCCTAGAGTGATGAAATGGGCTTGATTGATGATGACATGATGATGACGAGGGTTTTTCTTGATGATGCACACTATTGATGAGGAGATGGATTTTGAGTGAGAAGCACACTTTGGACCCATCCTTGGCACATTTTGATGGAGATCTTCACAATTGGAGGATGACATCACCCTTGGAAGACCTTTGGTCACAATTGTGGGCTAAAAGGAGGCTTTTTGTAATGATTTATCATTGAGATAGCTATCTTTTAAGTCGCCCTGTGACCTAGTTAACTTGTAATCACTTAAAATATTATTTTTAGGGCATTTAGTCAATTTTACTCCAAAATCGACTTGGTTGCCCTCATATAAATAGAGGAGAACTGATTTGGAGAGAAGTATTGTCACACACATTCATTATTTCTCACGTGAGAGAGTATACACTAGTTCTATTTGTCTCTTGGATGCAATGGAGCACTAAGTGAATTGTCTTGGGAAGGATAAAATTGAATGGAGGGATTTTCTCTTGGATTGACAAAGTGATGCTATTGTGAATTGTGCTATTTTATTGTATCTTTTTCCATTTTGAAATGTTTTTAGAATTATGGTTTCTATGAAGTTTTGATGACATGTTGAATATTTTATGGCTCTAAAATCTCCTTTGCAATATATGTCACTAAGTATCCATCAAGGAAACGTAGAAAAACATTCCTTGGCTTAAACCTCCAATTGATTGAAAGTTGTTAGGGTTAGTTGAGAGGTTTTGTTTCTCTATTAGTTGCTCTAATCAAGGTCTTCCACCTTTGATCTTGCCCATTTTGACTCTAGGTACCCAAGATTGATAAAAACACTAGTCTTTGTGTGCCAATCTTTAAAATATTATTTTTTTCTTCTTTTTATGATAACCAAGGGTTAGGTTATATCAAAATATACATTAAATAACATAATATACCTTCAACATCATAGTCCTAGGGTTAGGCTTTGTATCATTGGAGGAGATTACAACCTAAAAATGCCTATGAAATTTTGATGTAATTTCCATTTCATAATATGTAAACCAATCAAAATATTTACATTTAAAAAGAGGTACATGTAAATATTTTGGAGGGAAAAGAAGAAAATCTAATTTTTTTAATTGTATTTTTGGCTCATCTCCTTATGGGTTTATTCAAATTTTAAGTGTAGACACTCATTGGATGCAGAATTAAATTCCACATCCAATGAGTGCCCACATCTTCAATTTTTATCAATGCGGGTCTTCTCAAAAGTATGCATAATGGGCACTCGTTGGTTGTGGAATTTAATTCCACATCCAACGAGTGTCTACACTTGAAATTTGAGTTAATCTATGAAGAGATAAGCAAAAAATACAGTAAAAAGGTAGTTTCCTTCTTTTCCCTAAAAAATTCATAACTCTTCTTTTAATATTTTAACTATTATTTGATTATTTTCCTTTAGGAGGCCACTTTTAGGCTGAAATTTCCTCTAATGGTTCTAAATAGAAATACGAAAAAAATCATTTTATGCATTTTCAACCACCATTTTAGGGTTGACGTCTAGGATTTAATAGCTATTTTCTGTATTTTTAGGCAATAAAAAGTAGTTGTAATCTTTTACTTTGTTTGCTTAAATAACCTCAGATTTTTTATTGTTTATCATTAATTGTGGGCTGTTTTGCTATTGCTGTCATAAATTTTGCATATTGTGAATCACCCTTATTATAAACCCTAATTTATAACAAAAATCATTAAATTTAAGGTAGCATGTGTTTGGAATCTATTTGGGCATCTCCAAGGCTTATCTTAGCCCTTTAGACTCTATTTGGGCATCTCCAAGACTTATCTTAGCCCTCTAGACTAAGCCATAGGTTCTTTGAACTTGCTACCTCATTTCTCATGATACCCTACTTATTGAATATCATTATGGGGTGCCTATTTAGTAGAGTCCTTGGAGGGTATTTGGCTTGAGAATCCTTGGGTTAATCTCAGAGATCTGTTGCGGAAGCCTCCCTTGAGGGGGTAACATCCATCCACAAAAATACAGGGGAACAACTACTAAAGTGACAAAGGTGGTTGATCCTATTGTTGCCCTTAAACTAGAGTGTCTAGTGAGGCTTTCCACTAGGATGTTAGATTTTGGGGTAACAAGCATCACACCTCTCCACTAAACAACTAGAAGGCTCATGGATGAAGTCAATCCATCACACCTTTCCTCTTCTGTAAATTTGGAAGTTTGACAGATGGAAGAAACCAATATAACAAGACTAACATATCTCGTAGGAGGTACACTTGTCCTCACTAAAAATCTAGGTGCCCCAACATGCTCTCGAGCCTTTAAATTTGGAATAACAATCTCCTGAAACATTGAAGGAAAACCCTGCAAACTGAAATATCTCACATCCTCATCAACACAAGATGCTATGAAAGCATCTATACAATTGGTATTGAACATGGTTCTATGACCTCTCACCACATGCTTCCTTAAAACTAGAAGGTTTTTTCAACCTCCCACAGCAATGTACACATGCCATTAGATCAACAAGTATCTTGTAAAGGCCACTATGTCAACAATTTAAAACTATCTTGACATTTATAATACTATGCTTTGATGGTATCTTCACAAATAGAATATTTGGGTTGACAACCACCGTAGGCGTTCAAGTTTGTTTGTAGCATAATATAGTGAGGTCTCTTCCATGAGCTCCTTTTCTTGCAAAAGATGAAATTGACCAAAGAATTAATCGTGTACACTTTATTAGGTCTCACTTCTATTTAAAGTTTAAACACCATGGTCGTGGGCTTAGTGAAAGATCATATTTTCCTAGGCCTTTAATGGGTCTTCGTGTTAGTAAAATGAACTGCAAACCATGAGTTGTGACTCCAATTGTTTGCTTCAATACCTGTTATGGGTTAAGTTTAATATTTCTCAACACTATGATGGACACTATGTCAGTGATGTAAAGTTATATTGACATTTTAAAGTATTATGCTTAGATAGTATCTTCACGGATAGAAGATTTGGGATTATAAGTTATAACCATTGTGGACGTTAAAAAAAATTTGTGGCGTAATATAGTGATAGATCTTCCATGAGATTCTTTTCTTGCAATTTAAACATTTATAGGTTGAATTTTAACTTAATGGGTATTAAGACCAATTTATATATTAAAAGTGATTATCTAAGCCTTCATCATTAAGCTAACCATAAGAATGTGAGTTGGTTGAAGAGGTATAATAATGATAGTTGGTTGACCGTTTATCTAGTCTCTTTGACGTTCATCATTATAGTTGTTTTATAATGATAATTGTTTTAATATGGTCAACCATGTTTCACCATGATTGGCCATGTTTGACATTGTTTATCCATGGTTGATTACTTGACTATGGTTAACAATAGCCTGATCATGGTTTGATTAAAACCCATATCTATCTATCTATCTATATATATATATCTATGAGAATGTTTTAGTAATGAGTGATATTCAATTTTTCATTGTTAAGCCCACCATAAGAATGCAGTTGCTGAAGAGCATAATAATGATAATTGGTTAATTAGGTTCTTTGAAATCCATCATTATAGTTGTTTTATTGAATCAACTTGTTTGGTGATTTGAGGGCAGGTTACTGGAAGCGGAGCGGAACAGGAGCGGGGAGTGAACATTTTCCAAAAGCCTCCTGGTTTGGGAGCAATTTATATAATATATATTTTTATATATTTTGATGCATATATGTCAACAAAAACATGTAGAATGATGAATTAGATATAAAAAAACATAAAAACATGGATTGAACCATATAACATCAATCATCTAGAATTTATAATCTTCATCAATCATGTCCACAAGTTAGTAACATACAACATATCGAGTCTTGTGATTCATCAATCTTAAAGTTTCAAGCTTTCAAAATTCAATATATAACATTTATCATCATTGATCACTAAAGTTGTACTTGTAACCATTACCATTACCAAGTAACTAGACGATAACAAAGAATATCTAACATGAAATGAAATGTTTCAACTTTCATGAAGCATCATATTCATAATTCATTACCAATGAGTTATAAATGCCAACTTCAAACTTCAAAATTAAATTGTCATATATTGTTTACTAAAAATACCATAATAAATATTCAAGTGTCATCAATTATCAAAAGTACTAGAAACTAGAAAATACAAGTAAATCTGTTATCTACTACTTATCCTCTTGCCACGAGAAATTTCTGATTTCTTGTCTCATGCTCTATTGGGAGTTTCCTCATGCATAGTCAAACAAACTTGGTGCTCTCAATTAAATACAAGTTCCATACCCTAGTACACTAGGTGCTCTTGATTATTGGGAGTCTCCCCCACATAGAGGGCTTGGTGCGCTTGATTAAAGACAAGTTCCATACCCTAGTACATGACAAAATCCAATGGAAACATTGTGATCCCCCAAATCCTGAATCCTAAAAAAATGATAAGTCCGTTGGATTTTGAGTGAGATCTAAAATTCTACTTTCTCCATATGAAATCCAATGAGGTCGAAACCACTCTCAAACATCCCGAGTCATTTCATGGTAATGTTAAAAATTTAAATAAAAGGATGAAAATGAAAGATAAAGGAGAATGTCACTTTTACTTTAAGAATTTAACGTTATCATGCACTGCATATCAACACTAGGGCCATAGGTTTGAACATTAGGTTGCCCCACTCAAAAAAAATTGTTTCCAATCTTCAATAGCTCCCTCTATCACTCTTGCATCAGGGAGAATTTTTTTTTTTTTAGGGAGCGCACTCCCAAAATTCATTCCCCCAGGGTCGCTTCCAATGCACTCCTACCCAAAGCACACTTCAGGAGAGGGTTCGACAGGGGGGGAGGGGGGGCAGCCGCTCCCTCTCAACCTTGCTTGGCACTACCTCCCAACCATCATTACTCATGATAGAGCTATACTCTTCCACCATGGCATCTAACCACCCCTAATGTTGTGTGGCCTCCTAATAGCTGGAAGGTTCTTCAACCTGTGCCACCAATGCTTTGTACCTGTCTAGCTGTCTGCATTCTCTCTTGTTTGTCCTAGGAGCTCCAACAAACTCCTCTGCATCTCTTAATGTTTAACAAACTTCTTTGCTGGTTCGATCATTAGTGTTGGGAGGGTCAACTAGGAGTTTCCGCTAGCTCATTCTGACGACTTGTTGGCATCTCGCGAGACTTCTTGAAAGCTCTGTCCTCCATGAAATTCATGCCCCATATTGCTACGATATTTCTGCTGCTAGGAACATAGATCCTTTATGCCTTTGAGGTTTCACTATACCCAACGAGGAACCCCTTTTCTGTAGTCTAATGCAATTTGGTGCACTTCTCATTTGGCACATGGTAGTACATTATGTTGCTGAAGATCTTGAAGTGACTTACCTCTGACTTCTTTCTTGAGAAGGCCTCTTATGGCGTTATCTTCCCCAATGCCCTTTGAGCAATCATGTTCTGAATACACATCGCTGTGTTACATGCCTCTACCCATAGAAACCTGGGTAAATCCTAGTCATATAACATTGCTTTTGTAGCCCAAACTATAGATTTGTTTTTCTGCTCCGCTACCCCATTCTATTGTGGATTGTATGGAGTTGTCCACTCTCTTCTAATGTCGTCCTTTGCACAGAAATCTATGAAATCTTTATCTGTGTACTCTCCACCATTATCTAAGCGAAGCACCTTGATCTTCTTCCCTGTTGCATTCTCCGCTAGAGCCTTAAACTCCTTGAAGCAATCAAAGACCTTGTCCTTGGTCTTCAAGAAGTAGATTGAGGTTTTCCTAGAATCGTCATCAATAAAGGTGATGAAATACTTGGCCGCATTGAGAGATCTAGTGGCATAGGTCCACAAATGTCCAAATGTATAAGTCCCAACACACCTTCTGTTATGTTGTCACTTCTTGGAATGCTGCCTTAACATATTTCCCAAGCACGCACCCTTTGCACACATCATCGTGTTCTGTTCCAAGTTCCGGAACACTTGTCATTGTCTCCCTAAGCATTCTAAGTGCTCCATGGTGTAAATGTCCCATTCTCCTATGCCATAGCTCAATTAGGTCTTTCCCCTTGTCACTGTCGCTACTTATCAGTGCCATTAGAGAATCGAGCTGCAACCTGTATAACCTATTGCTTTGAACTCCAATCTGTTTCACCCAGTGTTGCGAACATCTCGATAACATCCCAATTTTATCTTGTATTCACAATTTTTTTGGCCTAGCCGATTTTTACCAATATTTTGATGGTATCTTGATTTTGCCAATGTTTGCCAATTTTTACCGATATTTTCCCAATTTTTACAATTTTTACAAAGAGGACATTGCTACCCACTACTTTGTAGGTGATATCCCCAAGAGAAATTTTTCTCTGTGATGAGCCTCAGCTGAAAGCACCTTGATGCCTCCTACTAGTTCATTGTGCCATTTATCTGCCACCTAAGCTAGCCATGTGGTCCCTCACCCACCTGTATTAATCGTATGTTTGAAGGTGGGCCTCCCGAATCTAAAGGTATGTCTTGTCATTTGATAATTGAGTATTGAGTTTACCTATCATGGATACTTCTAGGTTTGGATTGATGGGGGGATTTGGCAGAAAGCTGGGCTTAGTTTGTGCTCTTGTCCCCTTGATCTTTTTTGGTTGTTACCCTTGGATCTTAGTCCCGTGGGATCTCCTTTATTGATCATTTGCTTTTAGGGTGGTACTACTTGGGAAACCCCAACTTTGGGTGCGTGGTCCCACTCCTTTACCCACACATATTACTCCCTTTCCAGTCACTATACCCCCATTCATCATTTCTCCCACTTGGGTCCACATAGGGCTAGCCTCCCTATCCCCTTGCCCCCACCTTGGGTCAGGCCTAGAATGATGCCCCGTAGGTTGAAGCAATTAAAAGAAAAAGAAAAAAGCATAATTGGCCACATTTAACAGGAAATTGTACCACAAAATGCAAAAGATGGCAGGGACAAAAATAATTAGCACGTGGGCAGAAGCCAATACATGAGCTCTACCCCAATCCATGGCCATCACCCTGGTTTCATAGGCCCTAGATGAGCCTCTTTTATCATTCAAGAACCCATGATTATCCCAACCCCTGGAGGGCAATGAACCGCCCTACCTAAAAGGGGTAATCACTGTTATATCTTACATATCATGCTCTTGTTCTTTGAACCCCGAGTAGTTAATTAAAGAAAATTCATAAAAGGCATATAAAGAAGGGTGGAAAAATCAAGGTCAAGGCACCTCATGTACCACAATTGCTCCCTCCTACACATTACATACCTAGGTGTGGGTTTCCCCTTATCTAGCTACCACTATGCCCCACTATGTGGCCTAGGATTGCCCCTCTCATTCCCTATTCCATTTCACTTATTTGTCACTTGCCACCCCCATTAGAGGGATGTACCTTGGACATACTATCCCCTCTAAGGACTGAAACCACCTAATAAGGTACTTGTCTAACCCTCTTTGGAGCTTGGAGACACTAGCACATGCCAAAGCCCACTACAGAAGGGCATGCCATTATGAAGTGTCCACTTTGCTATCCATGATTTGTAAGCTCTTTTACCTGATTATTTTAATGACTGGTTGTACTAGAATCCTAGGGGACGCATTGGAACTTATGCAGCATTGCAGGTGGTTTCCATTTGGGTTTGGTTTCCCTATATGGGATCCTAACCCTAGAGGTCTACATTGGCACATGTAGGGTGTGCATAGAGAGCCATGGGCCTCCACAGAAACAAACAATACTCCACAGATCTTCATGGATGTTCATAGACTACTAGTGATTCACTTTTGGGATGATGGTGATATGCTTGGTACACTATGCCCAGCAGGCCCCCACAGGAGCCCTACACTCTTGGCAGATGTCCCAACACTTGTACGATGTCATGGCATCATTCATGCCACCACTTGGACCATTGCAGAGGATCTACAGGCATCTCTGATTCATATGGAGACCCATGGGGTCATTGATGTGCCCTCAAACCCACTAGGAGCACCATAGGTCTACTACTTGGAGAACAAGGGGCCACCCCCTTGCCCATCATATTCCGAGGAATTTATTCCTCAATATGGCACTTCAGGATATTATTGAGCCTTTGGAGGGCCCTACGACAAGCACATATTATTAGTTGGCCCCTTATGAGGCTTATTTTTACATTTGTGAGCTAGTTTGGTGGTCTTGTCACCAATAGGGGTTTTATTTGCACATTATTTTATCATTAGGGGCTAATATAGGCTCATAGGCTAATTTGAACTCCTTAGGAGGCTATATATTGATGTTAGATACATTCATTTTTATCATCACTTGACTTGAGATCTTTCTAATCATAGAGAACTTCACATTTTTCCTTGGAAGATATTTTTTGGAGATGGATGAATTTTGACGTATGGATTTGGGCTATTTATCTTGTCTTGGAGCTTTGTCTTGTGAACGAAATGCTGGTTGGATATACTCTATAACGTTGTAAGTAAATTGTGATGTTATTATTCTTGTTGCTGCATACTGCTAAAATTAGGGCTAGTTACATAATCAAAATGTGGAATTGAGCATGTTTTAGCTAATTTAATGTATGGGCCAATGTTATATCAATGAAATGTCCTAGAGATTATTTGTCTCGACAAGCTTACATGGTTTACGTTGAAGTATAAATGTTTGAAGGTCACTGTTTTTTTCTTTCTCTCAACATTGGATGAAGTTGACTTTTTGGGCCTCCTTGATCAAGAAACCAAGTTCTTACTCATCACCATCCTTGACTCCATATCCCCAAGTGAATTAGGCACCATTCCCTCAGAGGGGTGATCATTTTAACCCTCTTTTTACCATTTTCCCGTTTTCTCCCAAGTCTGGCCCCATTAGGTCACCTAGGGCATCAATTTCCCGGGAATTGACCCAAGGAAAAACTTCGATCTCCTACAAGCTACTGTGCTGGTGGGTCTCCTCCCTCTCCTCCGAAATTGAGGCAATTCTGACAATGGAATCTCCAGGAATCCCAAGCCCTAGCTCTAGGATTGAATTTTGCCTAAGCATCCCCAAGGCTAGACCTCAATAGGATCAATTCAACCTTTCAAAGTGAATATTCTTGTTTGGTCCTTTCCCTTCACCTTGTCCAGCGTAACAACATCCTTGGTTGTTGCATTCCATCCCCAAACCTGGAGTGGGTCCACTTGGCCCTGTGTGGTCCCACTTCTCAATAAAGACTATTTGTCAAGGACTATTTGGGAATCCAAGTTTCCAAGGATTATAGGGATTGAGAAACTCATCTATACGCATATTCTTTCTCCCTCAACCCTCCAATCCTCACCCCTTACCCCTAGAGGACCAAGTCCCTTGCTTAAAGAGAAAGCAAGTTCCATTCTTCACTCCATCCTTGGGAAAGGGTTTTCAAGGTCACTTCTCACCTATCCATTGACACCTACTCTACAAATTGATCCCTACACTACCGGGACTCCTCCCATCAGTGAAATTCCATAAAGAGCAGGGAGACTTAGCCGTGGTGATAAGGGGCTAAGCCTCCACCGTTGCCTTTAACCTCGTAGTTGCACTCTTAGGAACCCCATTTCGGTCCCCTGCTGGTTTGAGTGGTAACAAATATCATATCCCTTATCCTGTAGGCGGATACTGAAATCAAGTTCATACCTAATCCCAACACATGCACTACATCTGTAGCACTAGTACTTTCTTTTGACTCCCTCTGAAAATCGATGGTACCTCTCCCCACTGGAGTGCACCTAGTCTTGTTTCCCATCGTAATATGGAAGTCTATCTACTTTTCATTGTAGCTAGAGAAGTATTCTCTAACCCTGTCATGTGGGTTGATGCTCTACTGTCGATGTACCAGACACCTTGTGAAGCTAAGCTATTTAAGCAAGCAAAACTATCCTCTAACCCGAAAGACAATTTTGAAGCCCCCTAAATATCAAATTTGTCCATGGCCATACTGGGGAATTTACTCAAGACATCCTGAGTATAATTCTATGTGTTATTTCTCTTCCTCCTCGCACTGAATTTGCTCTAGCAAACTGCTGCAAACCTTCTATGCCTAGACCAAAAGTCTGCTCTGCGAAATACTGAGTTGCTGCTCTGCTTACTAAAATCGCTTCTTCGGGCAAATTGAACTTTCCTGCACCCTGCAACTGGAAAATCAAACCCTGTCCAACAATTCACATTGCCTGGCTAGGAATTGCATAGATCCTGAAAATTTTGTCTTGCTGCTCCCTCTGAACAGAGAAATTCTCTCTTCGACTCTAAGACTCATGTCTATCAAATATGCTTTGATACCATGTGAAAATTCCTTGAAATACAACAACTAGAAGTTATTCTTCTAACTAGTTAATTATTATGCAGTTTATTTGCTATGACAAATAATGAATAATTCACATTGCAATTTCTTCACCAAAAAAAAATACTGCAAAAGCAAAAATAGGAACTGAGAAATGCAAGCACACAAACAAAAAAATGACAATTATTTTTGGACAATTGTCCCCGGAAAAACCCAATGTGGGAAAACTGGTGTAACAGTTGGGGGTTTTATTATTATGCAGCAATAGAAATTATGAGTACAATAAAATGGTCGCCAAACTGGTGTTTCTATTTGAGAGAAATACTGACAAAAATATCTAAGGGAATTCACCCTCCTCCACAAGCAATCCCGACTCAGTTTGAGCTCAAAAACTGGCCCCCGAAATGATCTGCGTCCACCCTTACACAGGCCTTGCATAGTCCCTTGTATGCTCAGCCCGGAACTCCCTCTGAATTAGACATCCTGCCTATCTCTATGCTTGGAAGTGATTCGCTTGGCCTACTGGAAATTTCCTAGCCACCAACCACTAAATCAACTCCTCTTCTGGCTAAATCGATTTGCCATACGCAGCCTCCTAGAGAATAAACCAGTGTTGCACTAATCGCGAAAATATCACGGTTAAATTGTTTTATCGCGATTTAAAAAAAAACGATAACATCGCATGATAAAAATGATTTTAATTTTTTATCCGATTTTTATGAAAAAAATGCGCGATAAAAAAAAAAAAATTAATAATAACTAAATAGAATAATAATGATAAATAATTAATAATAATAAAGTTATAAATATAATATATATATATATATATATATATATATATATATATTATATATATTTTTTATGAAAGGAGGAGTGACCCCAAAGTACCCCTGTTCACCCGTAGAGGAACGTGGGGGTTCTAAACCTTCTGAGCTCCTAGTTCTTTCAGGCTTCTAGAGCACAGTAGAATGTTCTACTGGCCAACTCAAACCGACATCTACATCTAGAGGGGCAAAGAAATTCAACGTGGTATTAGACCTTTAGTTTATTTTGGGTTTCATTTTCATTGTAAATATGGACATCTATGACTCATGAAATATGAAGATACATTAATTATATTTTTTTGTTGATTATTTTTGAAGGCTGAGTTTGCGGAGTCATGAGTTCCAGGCGAATTACTTATTCATGACATGCCATTCCACTGTTTTATGCTGTGATGTGGCACTAAAATGAGATATTTAAACATTTCTTTATATATTAGTTATTTTATCATATTTATGTGTCAATGTATTTATTTTATGTTGTAGATGCTTTAGATATTAAAAAAATTGAAAAAAAATGAATATTTTGGTATGTTACGATTTTTTTCCCAATTTTACTAATTTTTTTCCCGATTTTAAAGATTTTTCCCAAGTTTTCCCCACACTGATTTAATCCTGATAACGATTAGTGCAACATTGGAATAAACTCGACATCCTCTCCCGACCAGTGTTTTAAAAACCGTTTGAAAAAACCGGTTACCGGTCTGACCGGCCGGTTAGGAAGGTTGCCAGTCAGAACCGACCAACAAACCCGGTTAGACAGGCCGTA
>APFE031693777.1:81745-150098 GCA_000404065.3 Pinus taeda
TTCATTAAAAATTAATTATTTAATGTATTTTTTTAAAACCGGTTCGTTTAGACCAAACCAGTCCCGGTTAGACCGGTTCCGGTCGGTAAACTGATTCATTAGGTGGACCGGTCCAGTCACCGGTTCCAGTTTTAAAAACATTGCTCCCGACTCTTCCGAAACCGGAAACTCCTCCAGTAACCTGCTACACTACCCCTCTGACACTTGCTACTCGATCACTGGCTCAATCTCACTGTTGAATCACCTGCTACTGGAAAATCAAACTACCTTGATCATTGAGTATTTGCACTCGTGTATCCTCCATCTACCCATTGTCCTCTTCTTATAATCTCCAATTGAGACTTCAACAACCATGATTAAAACTTAATCAATATTTGAGATCATCTCTAAGTCGATTTGTGTGAGTTTCTAGAGAAATGTCACATTTCTCAATTAATTACTATTAATTAACTAGTTTTTTTAAGTTAGACTTCGGAAAAATTTAAATGATGGTCAATTAATCTAATTGAGCTATCTCTAGGTGGAATTTCCAAAACCGATTTTTGCATTTTGGAGAAATCATGTGTTTTAGCCTCTCCATAAAGTTTGAGACTAGAACACCATCCAATGCTACAAAAACTAACATGGTCTCCTTGCCCCCAATAGAGTCTAGAGATTCAGTTATAGATTCGGGAAGGATCATTCCCCAACAAGATTTGTTTAAAATGAACAATGGGAGGATAGGGCCATTTTAGAGAGGTAGGGGTTAGAGTTTTGGTAATCACTTGAAACAATATGACTCTCATTGATTTACTCGTTGCATTAATGTCATTCCCTAGCCCTAGTTATTAATGCAAGATGGGTGTTTGTTGATTTAGAGTGTTGATTTCTGGTAGCATCGGATGTGCTCTAAGTCTCAAAATTTGCAGGAAGGCGTAGACACATGCATTCTCCAATACTCAGAAATCGTTTTGGGAAATTCCACCCGGAGGCAGTTTTATTAAAATAATTAATTATTTTTAATGGGTACCTAAGTCTAAACTTAGGAAATTAAAGTAATTAATGAGTATTAATCTAAACTGTGTGTGAAACTTCTAGAAGAAGACGAGGATCAAGACAAAATGATCTAAGCCATTGATTAGAAGTTAATCTAGGCCATTGTTTGTCCAACAAAAAGATAAGAAGAAGCTTGAGGGGCACTTGGAGAACACATCGAGTAGAGTTCAGAGGATCGAATTTCTAAAGCAGAGCAACTACCGGTGAGAAATTCAAAGTGAGATTTTGTAGTGAGGGGTAGGGATAGTTCCGGACGGAGATTTCTCCTGATCCAGGAATACTCAACAGAGGAGGCAGAGAGAGATCTGAGAGAGGTAGGGGAGAGCCAGAAGAGGCTGACGCAGGGCCACTCAGAAACAACGTAGGCTGACGCAGAGGCAGCACAGAGCCTTGAGGAAGTCCGAGCTGAAAATTTGTTGGGGAAATCGAAATCTGTAGCTGGAAGCTAGGGTGTGAGACCGGGCGAGCAAAAGTCAGAATCTCAGAGAAAAATCAATCAACCGGGGGGAGTGATGCAGACCCCAGTAACTATGATGTAGGGCCTACGCAATGATTACGTAGAGACTGCACAGAGGCAGCCAAAGGTTGGTCATTCAGTGGCTGGATCAGCCAGGATTTCCAGTGATAGTGTGAGGTAATCTCATTGATCTCTCTGTCAGTATTATTCTCTGTATTGGATAGCAAGCATGGCATCCAGAGATTATATTCAGAAATAACTACTGCTTAATAATAAAACCCTCAGCTGCTGCACCAGTTTTCCCACATTGGGTTTTTTTTTGGGACATTTGTCCAAAAATAACTGTGTAGATGTGTTGTGTATTTCTTTCTTGTTCAGTTTCTTATTTCCGCATTTTATTTAAATGGTGAATGCTACAGTGTATTAGCTTCAGTGTTTACTGTACGAAAAAATAAATAATTTTGTTCAGTATTTAACAAATAGAAGAAACATAATATATTGCTGTAGTGGAAATTTGGGCATCCAAATTTTCACATGGTATCAAAGCTGCAGGTGGAACAAGAGAATAGTGCTGGAAGAGCCCAACGCTGAAGGAGGAAGGGAGTTCAAAATTCCTACAGAGGCAGAAAATCGAATCCCCAAAGGGATTACGCAGTTCAAGCTAGGAGGGTAAGATTTTCGTGGTAAATCTTTCTCGTGAGTGAGTCGACAGAGACATAGGATTTCCAAATCGAAATCTGTCAGTAGCAAAAGGAGCAACGCAGTAGTATCTTCAGCAAAGAAGGGTTTCTGGTGTGACGCAGTTTTCTGCAGGCAGTTGTTGGGCAGAAAGACGTTAGAAGGAAGAAGAGAGACACTTGAGGGAATTTCTTCCTCAGAGAATTCCTAGCTAGGGAATTCAAATTCTCATTTGCTAAGCAGTAGCAGGAGAGAGGAGGTCATTCGATTTTTTCGATTGCCAGAGATGGCAGCCAGTGGATTGAGAGATCAGGATAGGTTGGATGGTGCATCCAACTATGTGATTTGGAAGGAAAGGATGTCGTGCCTTTTGGATGACCATTTTCTCAAGATCTACGTCGACAGCATGGTAGCTCAGCCCGCGGATCCAGATCCGCTCAAGAAATACAAGGAAGAAATGGCTAAGACCAAGAGAATGATCCTTGACAGAGTGAAGGGTCATATAGTCTGTCACATCGCTGACAGAGACACTACCAAGGAGACGTGGGATGCTTTCTCAATGCTATATCAGGGATCTTCCGAGCAACGGAAGATGTATTTGGAGCAGAAGATGAGATCTATGCAGATGCAAAAGGGGGAACACATTGGTCTGTTCCTTACTAAGCTTCAGGAGACCCGAGATGAGCTGGCAGCTATGGGGTCAACACCTCAGGTTCCGAGATGGTAAGACTGGCCCTGAATTCAGTTTTTGAGGAGTGGCAAGTTTTTGTCTAGAGCATCATGGGCAGGGCGACTTTGCCAGATTGGGATGGAATGTGGGCAACTCTTAAGCAAGATGACCTAAAGAGAGACTTGGTCAAGTGTAAACTTGACGGAAGCGCAGTAGTGGGTCGAAGCCCAAGGAGGAAGAGAATGCAGCCTTCGCATCCAAGGGGCAGTAGGAGCAGCGGAAGCGGAAGAAGGGCGTTTCGAAGATTAAATGCTTCATGTGTGGTGAATTTAGTCACTACGCAACACGGTGTCCTCTCAGGAAGAAGGACAAAGATGAGAAACATGATCTGAAGGTTGCAACTACGAAGATCGAGGAGGAGGAGTTTGCCACGACAACCCAGGCATCTCCAGGAGGGAGAGGGGAGATTTAGAGCTGTACTTTGAAAGGACTACAATTAAACAGGATCCTTGAGGAGTCCACCTCTCGGATCAATTCCTTGCTACAGGAGCCCAAATTAGTAGTAGGATGGACCAGTGTCAGTTGGTGCAGAGGAGTGCCGGAGTGGCAGTTGTAGTAGCTAGGAGCACGAGAGGCTGAGAAACGAGAGCTAGAGTTGACAACAGTGCAGTTGGCACAAAGCAGAGGTCAACAGCGACACAAAGGCTTCAGAGGGTCAACGTAGAGACTAGCAGTAGTCAAATATCCGACAACGAGATGCATCATACTGAACGCTAGTTCAGTAATTTGGGACGCTTTTTTGTTGTTGATGCAGTAGTAGCAACAATTGGAGAAGGTTGCAGTACAAATGCAATGTTGGCAATGATATTACCAGTAGCAGCAAGGATGCAGAATTTGAGAGGGAGTTGCAATACAAATGCAGTGTTGGCAGTGGCAGGGCCAACAACAGTACAGATGCAGCATTTCGCAATAGCTGGTGGGCAACGATGTTAGACATTGTGAAAACTCATTAACCCCGGGAATTCCTACTGCAACACTAATGATATTTCTTCTACTTGTTAGATTTACATGAACAAATTATTTGCAGTTTCCTACCGAAAATATCGAAATACATACACTGTAGCCTACACCAATCAAATAATATGCCGAAACAAGACATTCAACAATAGAGAAAAATACACACAAGTGATAGTTGTTTTTGGACAAATGTCCCTGGAAAAATCCAATGCGAGAAAATCGGTGCAATAGATTTGAGGGTTTTTATTATTATGCAGTAGTTTTTGAATACAACTTCTGGATGCCCTTCCGATAATCCAGTTACAGAGAAATATGTCTGGCATAAGAAATTTGTGAGATTACCTCACTCTACCTGGTAAGTCCCGGCTAATCCAACAGTTGAACCAATGTGTCCTCGACTATTTCTGTGTTGCCCCTACGTGGGCCCTGCATTAGCCTCTAAGGCATTGCGTCAACTCAGCGCTGGATCAATTTGCTCTCCCGAAATTCTGACGTCAACTCTCCTGGCTTATAATGTCAAATCCCAACAAATTTTTGTACTTTTGGTTGGAGGACTGCGTTGCCTCTGCATGAGCCCTTCTGGCTTAGCGTCAACCCCTCCTGGGTACTGCGTTGCCTCCTTCTAATGTCTCTCCGCCTCTCTACTGTCTATCCTTGGCTTAGCAAAAGATTCTCCAACCAAACTATCCCTGCCCCTCACTGCAAAAGCTCACTATCGAAATTCTCTCGGCAGTTGCTCTGCTTCAGAAAATTGAACTTCTGAACTCACTCTATGTGTTTTCCAAATGATCCTCAAGCTTCCTTAAATAATCTTCTCGTTGATATTCAACAGCCTAGATTAGAAGCTAATCAATGGCTAAGATCATTTATGCTTGATCCTCATCTTCTTCTAGAAGTTACACCCACCGTTAGATTAATACCCATTAATTATTTTATTTTGCTAAGTTTAGATTTAGGGTCCCATTAAAAATAATTAATTATTTTAATGAAAAAAATTATGGGTGGAATTTCACAAAACATTTTCTAGGTTCTTTGGAATACATGTGCCTAAACCTCCCTACAAAATTTCAGACTTAGAGCACGTTTGATGCTACCGGAAATCAACACTCTCTCTTAGCGAGGAATGTGCTTTAGCAATGAACCTGCTAAAGCATCACTCTGTTTTGTAACATCTTCTTCTGTGTTGTTGATGCCTGACCTGTTTTCCATCAACTGCTGTGCAAATGTTGCAACTGTATTGCTGCTACCCCTGCCACTGTCAACACTACATCCGTACTGCAACTCTCTTTGAAATTCTGCATCTGTGCTGCTGCTAGCACTGCCACTACCAACTGCCATTGCACTGCAAACTGCTGCTCCTATTGCATCAGCAACATAAAAACATCCCAAATTACTTAACAAGTGTTCAACATAGATGCATCTCGGTGCTGGAGATTCGACTGCTGTTAGTTCCATGCTATCCCTTTGAAGCCACTGTGTTGTTGTTGTTGCTATTGCATTGTGCCTCCCTGCATTGTTGCAACTCTGCAATACACTGCTCAGACTTGGTATTCTAGCCACTGCATCTGTCGTTCCAACACTCCTCTGCATCATCTGACTACTTCGTCCATCCTGCTACTCCTAATTTGGGCTCCTGTAGCAAGGAATTGATCCGAGAGGTGGGCTCCTCAAGGATCCTGCCCATTTGTTGCTCTTTCAAACTACAACTCCAAATCAACCCACCTCCCTCCTGGAGGTATCTCGGCTGTCATGGCGAACTCCTCTTCGATCTTCGCAGGTGCAGCCTTCGGATTGTGCTTCTCATCTTTGTCCTTCTTCCTGAGAGGACACTGTGTAGCGTAGTGACCCATTTCACCACACCTGAAGCATTTGATCTTCAAGACATCCTTCTTCCACCTCTGCTACTCCTGCTCCTCCTTCGATGCAAAGGCTGCATTCACATCCTCCTCCTCGGATTTCGACCCACAGCTGCTGGTTCCATCAAACTTGCACTTGACCAAGTCTCTCCTTAGCTCCTCTTGCTTGAGAGTTGCCCACATCTCATCCCAATTTGACAAAGTCGCCCTGCCCAAAATACCCTAGACAAAGACTTGCCACTCACTTGAGACATAATTGAGGGCCAGTCTAACCAACTCAAAATCTTGAGGTGTAAACCCCACAACTGATAACTCATCTTGGGTCCCCTGAAGCTTCATGAGGAACAGATCTACGCGCACCCCCTTCTGCATCTGAGCAGATCTCAGTTTCTGCTCTAAGTACATCTTCTGTTGCTCGGAAGATCCCTGATATAGCGTAGACAATGCATCCCACATCTCCTTAGCAGTCCCTCTGCTAGCGATGTGACATACTACATGATACTTCACTTCATCGAGGATCATTCTCTTTGCCTTCACCATTTCTGCTTTCTACTTCTCTAGCGGATCCTGATCTACAGACACAACCACCATGCTATCGACATATTGTCGATTTGTGGTAGCATCGGATGTGCTCTAGCCATGAAAATTGGTGGAGAGGCACATAAGATCTCCAAGACCCAGAAATGGTTTGGGGAAATTCCACCTGGTTGGAGAGATATTAAAATAATTAATATTTTTAATGGGGTTCCTAAGTCTAAACTTAGGAAAATTAAAATATTAATGAGTATCAATATAAAACTGGGTGAGTGTTCTAAATGACATGGATCAAGCCAAATCTAATCTTAGGCATTGATTAGGAACTTAATCTCAGTCGTTGAAGACTCAACAGGAAAAGTATAAGAGGGGGCTTGAGAGTCAGTTGGAGATACACCAAATTGATTAGTCAGTTCGATTTTCTGGAGTGGGGTTTGTTGAGAGAATCGAAACAGTGATCTGTTGTAGTGAGGGGCAGTTCGACACGAGGCCGAAAATACATAGCAAAGATGCAGAGATAGTTCTAGAGAGACAACGCAGAGCCTGGAGAGGCTAATGCAGAGGCAGCTGGGAGCTACGCAGAGGTTGAAGAGGCCAGCGTGGGTGACACAAAGGGTCTGAGGGCTGACACAGAGAGCCAAGGGACTGACACAGAGGCTTCAGTCTCTGCGTAGAGGCTAGTAGAGGTGACGCAGAGGCTAGCAAAGTTGATGTGGAGGCTTCAGTAGTTGCACAAAGGCTAGCAGAGCTGATGCAAGGCCAAGAGGCAGCGCTGGGAGAATTTTTGTGGTGCAGACTGAGTGCTGGTGAGTCTGGAAGGGTGACGTAGAGCGGTAGAGAAGCTTAGAGCAGCTTTCGCCGTCCAGCTGAGGAGCTTCCATTGTTGCTGTGGGATCGTTCATCTAATGATTGATTAGCTAAAATATCTATCTCCGAGGAGAGGTACTACTGCCAAGGGCATTCTCTATTGGGTGAGCCATTATTGGCACCCTAGATGTATTCAGAAACTGCATAATAATAAAACCCTCATATATGCTGCATCGATTTTCCCACATTGGGTTTTTTCTGGGATGATTGTCCAAAAATAACGGTGTCCTTGTGTGCTTGTCTCAGTTATTTTAGTTGTTGATCTGTATATGAGTTAAGGTTGCATTTGAGTTTATTTCAGTATTTATATTTATAAATAACTTGTTAATGGAATAAACAAGTAGGAGAAATTAAACTAGATAACGCAGTAGGGACTTCTAACGAGTCAGACTTAGAAATTTCAACACATGTCTTGAGAGCATGCTTATTTAGAATGAATGACATCCTAGCCTTCCAAATGAGATAGTTGGATGCTCCGTCCAATCTATCCTGATCCATGAAACCACTAGTTGCCATCTCTGCCACGAAAAATTATCGAGCTGCTCCTCTCTTCTTCTTACTACTACTGCTCAGCCAATAAGAAACAAACTTCTTGGCGGGAAGTCTTCTAAGGAAAACTTCCCTCACAGTGCTTCTCTTCTCTTCTGACATCTATCTACCCAGCAAAACGGTCTACAGAAAAACTGCGTCCCACCAGCTTTTCCTCACGTTAAGGCTTCAACACTGCTCCCTCTGCCACGACAAGATTTCGATCTGGAAGCCCTTCTCTCTATTGACTCACTCAGTGAGAGACTTCCTTGAAAATTTTGCCCTCCCAGCTTGGACTGCGCAAACCCCTCTAGGGATTCAAACTGCTGCCTCTTGCAGCGATTTCGATCTCCTTTTCTACTCAGCAATGGGTTCTTTGGCACTGTTCTTCTTGGTTCACCTGCAGTACTATGATACCAAGTGAAAATTCCTTAACCCTGGGAATTCCTACTACAGTACTGATGATATTTCTTCTACTTGTTATATTTACATGAACAAATTATTTGCAGTTTCCTATGACAAACATCGAAATACATACACTGCAGCCTACACCAATCAAATAATATGTCGAAACAAGAAACTGAACAATAGAGAAAAATACACACAAGTGACAGTTGTTTTTGTACAAATGTCCCCAAGAAAACCCAATGCGGGAAAACCGGTGCAACAGATCTGAGGGTTTTTATTATTTTGCAGTAGTTTTCTGAATACAACTTCTGGATGCCCTTTCGGCAATCTAGTTACAGAGAAATATGACTCGCATAAGACATTTGTGAGATTACCTCACTTTACTAAGAAAGTCTCAACTTATCCGACAGCTAAACCAACGTGTCCCCGGCTATTTCTGCACTGCCCCTGTGTGGGCCCTACGTCAACCTCTAAGGCACTGCCCAGAGTTCTAACGTCAACCCTCCCAGCTCAAAACATAAAACCCCAGCAAATTTTCGGACTTCTGCTTGGTGGACTACGCTACCCCTGCGTGAGCCCTTCTGGCTCAGCATCAACCCCTCCTGGGTACTGCATTGCCTCCTTCTGACGTCTCTCTACCTCTCTATTGTGTATCCTTGGCTCAGGAGAAGATTCTCCAACCAAACTATCCTTGCCCTTCACTGCAAAAGCTCACTATCGAAATTCTCTTGGCAATTGCTCTGCTTCAGAAAATTGAACTTTTGAACTCACTCTGTGTGTTTTCCAAATGACCCTCAAGCTTTCTTAAATAATCTTCTCGTTGACATTCAACGGCCCAAATTAGAAGCTAATCAATGGCTAAGATCATTTCTGCTTGATCCTCATCTTCTTCTAGAAGTTACACTCAGTTAGATTAATACCCATTAATTATTTTATTTTCCTAAGTTTAGACTTAGGGTCCCATTAAAAATAATTAATTATTTTAATAAAAAAAATTCTAGGTGGAATTTCACAAAACATTTTCTGGGTTCTTTGGAATACATGTGCCTAAGCCTCCCTGCAAAATTTCAGACTTAGAGCACATTTGATGCTACCAGAAATCAACAGACATCAGCAGTGCAAAGGGAGATGTTTCAAAGTCAGAGTGATGCTTCAGCAGGTTGCATTACTATAGCGCATTCCTTGCTAAGGAGTGTTGATTTCTAGTATCATTGGATGTGCTCTAAGTTTCAAAATTTGCAGGGAGACTTAGACACATCCATTCTCCAATACCCAGATATCATTTTGGGAAATTCCACTTGGAGACGATTTAACCCTTCCGGTAGCTCCTCAGCACAAAACCGCTCTTGCAACCCCAGCATATGCCCAATCTAGAATGCATCAGCCCCTCTTTGTCTCACGCTGGCCTTGTGTCAGCCTTTCTTGGCCTGCGTCAGCCCCAGGAGGCCCTGCGTCAACCCCAGGAGGCCCCTTTGGTGCTCTGTGCAACACTTGGCTGCCTCTGCGTGGCCCTACGTGAGCCTTTGCTAGCTCTGCGTCACCCTCCTTTGCTGCTGCGCTGCTCTCCTGACACAATCTATGCCTTCTCTGTTCCTCTGTACTCAATGCCCCTCAGCTGCTCTCCTGATCATTGATTATATTTTTCTTAACAAACCCCGCTCTAGAAAATAGAATGACTGATCATCTGGTGTGATCTCCAAGTGACCCTCAAGCCTCCTCTTATACTTTTCTTGTTGGCTATTCAATGGTCGAGATTAAGTCCCTAATCAATGGCTAAGATTAGATCTGGCTTGATCCATGTCTTTTGGACCACTCTAACACAGATTCATATTAATACACATTAATATTTTATTTTCACTTAAAAATAATAATTATTTTAATATCTCTTGATCTATTTAGAATCTACCCAAACCCTTTCTGGGTATTGGAGATCTCATGTGCCCCAACCTCTCCACCAAATTTTGTGGCTAGAGCACATCCGATGCTACCCTAAATCAACACTCCCTCTTAGCGAGGACTGTGCTGTAGCAATACTCCTCATTGAGTATTACTTTGATCATCCGGCATCGGTACCTATGTTGATGCTAGGCCTTCCTGCCCAACATCCTCTACACTGCTGCCTCCTGTATTGCTGCCCATGGTTTTGCTTGTAATATTCTGTTTCAGAGATATTCCCCAAAACCCCAGTAACTCCAACCGAATACGCACAAATGATATAATAACTGGGGAAACTCAAGATGATAAAAATAACAGTGGTGCAACATATAATAATGTAAACATGAAATATAAGCAGATACTTGAGAAATGCAGAGAGAAATGCTAAGCCATTTTATTATACTGAGTAATGGAATGAGTACAGGAGGTGATCAGAAGGATGGCACCTCGAATTGCACCAGGCAAGTGAAGAAATACACTCAGAATAGCAAAGGAATGGCCTCTCTCTGAACTGCATGGATGTTGCTAGAGAACTATCATGCTTACTGCTACTGCTGGAAATCAAATGAGGATTTGGGGCTGTTCCCCTCGTCAGAAAATGCTGAAACTCTGGAATCCACCTCTCCTCAGAAAACCCAGAAAAACCCAGAAAGCTTTTCTAAAATGGTCGACCCCCGAAAATCGTCCCCCTTGGGGAATCACGCAATCCCTCAAGGCCCTGCGCTACCACTGAGTAGAATCCTCCAAAATACTACCTGAAACTCTGCCAAACTCCTCCAATATGCAAGAGTTGATCCTTTGCTCAATATCCCAGCTCAACTCCTCCACGAATCCTCAACCCAGAACTGCGCCCAGAAGAACTGTGTCCCTCTCTGTCAAGACTGCGCAGTCCTCCAATGCTCAGCTCCACCCAAATGCCAAAGATCAAAACTATTGCAAAAAGACTGCTGAAAACACCTTGCCCCAGTAGGCACTCGAAGTCCCCCGGGGCTAAGGGTGAGATCTCCGAACGGAGACACTCAGTGCACTAAACAGTGCTGCAAACAGGCTAAACAGCCAGCGTGCTCCAAGTCGAAGTGACTAGCTCAAATGCTCATAATCGAATGACGAAATGAGGGGGCTCCTCTCTCCTTTATAGCATTAGCCTCTCCCAATCCCAAGGCTCACCTCCTCCAACGTAATCCCCTCTTGCCACGTGTTCCTTTTTTATCCGCGCAATCCCTCCAAGTGTCTGCATGGGCCCCATCTCTGCATGGTCCTTTGGCCCCCTTAGCTCCCCTTTAAGTCACAATGTTGTGCTACTAGGAAGTGACTTTTATTCTAAAGTGAGTTATGTCCCCTTTTCCTCACCTTTTTATCTACAAATAACTATAGAAAGCAAAATTGAGCAAAATCAAATATTCTAATTAGCCATGGCTAATTAGGAATATTACACTGCCACTGCCACTGCTGCATTTGTATGACAGCTCCCTCTGCATCCGTGCTGATACTGGTCCTTTCTCCCAGCACTGCATCCGGACTGCACCTCCTCTCATCATGTTGCCCACTGCTGCACTGCAACTCAGTTATTGAGAAGTAAGTAACTGATCTCCCAACTGACCTCCCTGTTGGGCTAGAAACACCCTTTGATGTTGAAGCTCCCTTTGCCGCTAACAAGTGCTCCCTCTCTAACCTCTGCCCTGCTGCAACAACTCTCCTGCATCTCGCACCGTTGCACACCTCTCTGTGTCGTCCTGCACTGGTGCAACACTCCTATGCCTCTCGCACTGCTGTAGCCTGCTAGCTCTGTGCTATCTCGGGAACCCTGCACTGTAGTTCCCTCTGCCACTCCATCCGCATCCGTCTCTACCCGACTCAGCCAGTCCTGCTACTCCTCTTCGGGGCTCCTGTAGCAAGGTCTAATCCAAGAGGCTAGGTACCTCGAGGATCTTGCCCCTCATCGCCTGTAGTCCACCTGACTACAACTCGATGTCTCCCCACTTCTACCCAAGTGGTGCATGTGCACTCATGGCACAATCATCGTTTGTTAAAACTTCCTTCTCTGCACGTGTCGTCACTGCCTTAGTCTTGGAAGACTCTCCCTTACTCTTCTTCCTTTGGCACTGGGTCGCATAATGACCCATCTCCCCACAGTGGAAGCACTTGATCTTGGAGAGATCTTTCTTCTTCCGCTTCTCCTGCTTTCACTTAGATGCTAAGGCGACATCCTCCTCCTCCTGCTTGACCTTGATCCCTTAGCTGCTGTTACCTATCTTTGGCTGTCGTTTGATCTCTTCCTGGGGAAGAGCTATCGACATCTCGTCCCAAGGTAGGAGAGTCCCTCTGCCTAGAATGCTCTGGACAAACACTTCCCACTTAGGGTTGTCCTCACCATAAGCTCCTGATCCAGTGTCGCTCCTATAGCAGTCAACTGATCTCGGATCTCATTCAGTCCTCAGAGGAAGGAGTCAATCGATTGGCCCTTCTTCATCTGATACGACCTCATTTGGTTCTCGAGCAACATTCTTCTCTGCACAGAAGTATGCTGGTATAGGTTCTTGAGAGCCTCCCACATCTCAACTATCGTTTCCTTCTCGGCTATATGTGATACCACATGATCCTTGACCCCATCAAGGATAATGCACTTGGCCCTCGCCATCGCCTCGTCGTACTTGTCGTTATCATTGGGGTCAACTGGGATAGCTATAACCTTCAAGGCGAAGTTCTTGACACGATTCTTGTCAAGCACTGATAAGATTCTAGCCTTCCAGACTGCAAAGTTCGACGCTCTGCCCTATCTATCCTAGTCTCTTACCCCGTGTAGTGCCATGACGCTCCTCTACTTCCCTCCTGGCAGTTCTCTGTTCGACTCCTCTTAGTCCCTGCTTCCCGTCTGGAAGTTCTCTTTTGGACTCCCTCTGAGTTCTGATTTCCCTCCTGGAAATCCTTCTGCCGCTTGTCGAGATGCCCCATACTCTGATCGTCTTGTGCAACTACATTGTTGATATGGGTTCCTCGGCTAGAAACCATCGGTAACAACTCCTCTAGCCTTGCTCTATCAGGTACTGTTCTGACTACAGTACCTCACCAGCTCCACTCTACAATATTCCTGCAGCCTTCTAGACCCCAACAACTGCCTCTCTGTGAACTGCGTCAGCCCCTCTCTGCCTCACACTGCCTCTGTCACCCTGGATGGGTTTGCGTCAACCCTGGGATGCCCTGCACAGCCCTTTGGCCCTCTGTGTTAGCAACGATGGCCTCTCTGAGGCTTTGCGCAGTTCTCGGCTTCTTTTGCGTGCCTCTGGCTAGCTCTGCGTCACACTCCCTTGGCTTTTGTGTTGCTAGAAACAACTTTTATCACCTTGGGACAGTTGTTTTCTGCTGCTATTGCTCCACTCAGTTGATATCTTTTAGTCCTCCTATGATCTTAATCATGCTCTGATACCATGTTGAAGTTTCTAAGTTTACTTAATTTAGAAACCCTTCATGCACTTTTTCTGATTTATTCCTACCTACTTGTTAATTTTTCTTTAACAAGTTATTTACAAAGTAAATATTGAAAATAAACACTAGTGCATGCTCAACATATTACAGATCAACAACTAAAAGAAACAAAAACAAACACACCACATGACACCATTATTTTTGGACCAATGTCCCCGGAGAAACCCAATGCAGGAAAACCGGTGCAGCTATCTGAGGGTTTTCTTATTAAGCAATATCATAGTACAGTCTAGGTGCCGTAACTGGCCTACCCAATAGAGAATTTCCTTAGCAGCTATACCTCACAGTTTGGGAGAAATCTTTTGGCTAAAACCCCGGAAAACACTTCCTACAGCGCTTCAGCACAAAACTGCGCTTGCAACCCCAACATCTACCCAATCTAGACTGTGTCAACCCCTCTCTGTCTCACTCTGGCCCTGCGTCGGCCTTTCTTGGCCTGCGTCAGCTCTAGAAGCCTTTGCGTCAGCTACGCTGGCCCCTCTGGTGCTTTGCGTGAGCCTTTGCTGGCTCTGCGTCACCCACCTTGGTTGCTGCGCTACTCTCCTGGCACAATCTCTGTTTCTCTGTACTCAATGCCCCTTAGCTACTCTCCTAATCATTGATTCTATCTCGCTTATCAAACCCTGCTCTAAAGAATAGAATGACTAACCATCTGGTGTGATCTCCAAGTGACCCTCAAACCTCCTCTTATACTTTTCCTGTTGACGATTCAACGACCGAAATTAAGTCCCTAATCAACAGCTAAGATTAGATATGGCTTGATCCATGTCTTTTGGACCACTCTAACACAGATTCATATTAATACACATTAATATTTTATTTTCCCTAAGTTTAAACTTAGGGACTCCATTAAAAATATTAATTATTTTGATATCTCCTCATCTGTTTAGAATCTACCTAAACCCTTTCTGGGTATTGGAGAACTCATGTGCCCCAACCTCTCCACCAAATTTTGTGGCTAGAACACATCCGATGCTACCCCAAATCAACATTGCGTCAGCATTGCTAGCCTCAACATCACTCCTGAACCCTCTGCGTTAGCCTTCTACCTCTCTGCGTCAACTTTCTGGCCTTCTGCATCACCCACGTAGGCCCCTCAGCCTCTACGCAGTCACTAGTTGCCTCTGCATGGCTCATGCTGCCTCTGTGTAGTTATGTCTGCCTCTGTGTAGCCCCTCTGCCACTGTGCTAATCCTCAGGCACTATCTCTACCTCTCTGCTATGTACTCATTGCCCCTCACTACAACTCAGATCACTTATTCGAATTTTCTTAGGAACCCTACTCCAGAAAATCGAACTCACTGATCAATCTTGGCGTATCTCCAACTGACCCTCAAGCCTCCTGTTATATTTTTCCTGTTGAGCCTTCAACTACCGAGATTAAGTCTCTAATCAACGACTAAGATTAGATTTGGCTTGATCCATGTCATTTAGAACATTCTCACCAAGTTTTATATTAATACCCATTAATATTTTAATTTTCCTAAATTTAGACTTAGGAACCCCATTAAAAATATTAATTATTTTAATATCTCTCTAGCTGGGTGGAATTTCTCCAAACCATTTATGGGTCTTGGAGATCTCATGTGCTTTAGTCTCTCCACCAATTTCATGGCTAGAGCACATCCGATGCTATCCCAAATCAACAACGATGCCTCGAAAGTTGATGTAGCTGAAAAGGAAAGTAAAAGCATAATTGGTGAGATTCAATAGTAAAATGTACCACAAAATGAAAAAAATGGTGGAGACAAATACATTTAGCACATGGGAAAAAAGCCAAATGCATGAGCTCTACCCCATACCCATGGCCATCACCTTGGTTCCTATAGGCCCTAGGTGAGCCTCCTTTATCATTTTGGAACCCATGATTGTCCCAATCTTTGGTGGGCAATGAACCGCCCTACCTTAAAAGGGGTATCCACTATTGTACCTTACACATCATGCTCTTATCCGTTGAGCCCCGAATAGTTAATCAAAGAAAAATCATAAAAAGAAAAAGGCATATAAAGAAGGGTGGAAAAATCAAGACCGGGGTATCTCGTGCACCACGATTGCACCCTCCTATAGATTATCTACCCAAGTGTGGGCTTCCCTTTATTAGCTACCCTTGATATGTGGTCATGATTTGTTGATTTGGGGTAGCATCAAATGTGCTCTAGCCATGAAAATTGGTGGAAAGGCTAAAGCACATGAGATCTCCAAGACCCAGCAATGTTTGGGGAAATTCTGCCCAGTTAAGGAGATATTAAAATAATCAATATTTTCAATGGAGTTCCTAAATCTAAACTTAGGAAAATAAAAATATTAATGGGTATTAATATAAAACTGGGTTAGAAGGTTCTAAAAGGCCTGGATCAAGCCAAACCTAATCTTAGCCATTGATTAGAGATGTAATCTCGACCGTTGAAGAATCAACAGAAAAAGTATAAGAGGAGGCTTGAGGGTCAGTTGGAGATACACCAGAGTGATCAGTTAGTTCGATTTTCTAGAGTGGGGTTTGCTAAGAGAAATCAAACCAGTGATCTGAGTTGTAGCGAGGGGCAGTGAGTACGAGGCAGAGAATCAGAGATAGTGTCGAAAGACCAGCGCAGAGGCAGAGAGGCAGACGTAGAGCCAAAGGGAGCCACGCGAAGGCCAGCAGTGACTGCGCAGAGGCCAGAAGGGCCTGCGTGACCCACGTAGAGGCTGCAAAAGTGACGCAGAGGGCCAGAGAGGCTGCGCAGAGCCTTAGAGGGCTGACGCAGTGCTTCAGAGTATGCTGAAGAGAGTTTCGTGGAGCAAACTTTCCGAAAATCTGCTTCCGAAGAGAGGTATTACTGCCAGACTTTTTATCTCTTTCGGATGAGCCAGTTTGGCACCCAGTGTACTCAAGAAAAGTTGCTTAATAATAAAACCCTCAGAATTGCTACACCGGTTTTCCCAAGTTGGGTTTTTCCGGGGACGATTATCCAAAAATAATGGTGTCCCTTGTGTGTTTTTCTATTTCTTTCAGTTGTTGATCTGTAGATGGTTGAGACTGTATTGTGTTTATTTCAGTATTTATATGGTTAAATAACTTGTTAGTAATTAAACAAGTAGGCGAAATAAACCAAAGAACATAAATAAAATTTCTAACGAGTAATACTTAGAAAATTCAACATGTTATCAGAGCGTTGCATATCACAGAAGAACTGAAGGCACCAACTGAATCAGAGAATTTGCAGCAGAAACAACTGTCCTAAGTGACAGAAGTTGTTCCTAGGCAAAAAGTAGCAGAGAGGGGTTGACGCAGAGAGCCTGCGTCATTAGTTCGAGCCAGAGAGGCCAATGCAGAGGCTGAGGAAGGCAAAAGAGGCTCACGAAGAGCTACGCAGAGACCAGGAGGGCTGACATAGTTGGCCAGGGGAGAAAATTAGCCTTGTCGACATTGCGCAGACCCTAGAGGCTCAATTATTCAATTGCTGGGGCATAGGAAGTTGTGGGTAGATCAAAGAGAGTGAAGTTAGTGGGGTGTTGTTGCTACCGAGACAGAACAGTACCTAATGAGACAGAACCAAGGTAGAAGGGAGTCGCTACCTGGGAAGATTTCTAGCCAAGAAATCCAGATCAATGTTGCAAGAGCATAGGAGATTAGAGAGGTGCGATTCGAATGTTGGCAGAGAAATTCCAGGAGGGAAGTAGAGACTCAGAGGGAGTCGAAGAGAGAACTTCCGGGAGGGAGGTAGAGACTCGGAGGAGTCGAAAAAAAGAGCAAAGAGATGGCCATGAATGGACTGAGGGATCAGGATAGGTTGGATGGGGCGTCCAACTTTCTCATCTGGAAGGCCAGGATCCTGTCTGTTCTAGATAGACACCGCATCAAGGTCTTCGCCTTGAGAACCGTGGCTATCCCAATCAACCCAACTGAAAACGAAAGGTATGAGGATGCGATGGCCAAGGCAAAATGCATAATCCTTGACGGGGTCAAGGATCATGTGGTCTAGCATATTGCTAGGAAGGAAACGACAGAGGAAATGTGGGACACCTTGACAAAGTTGTATCAAGGCACTTCCGTGCTGAGGAAGATGCTACTGGAGAATCAACTGCGGTTGTACCAAATGCAGAAGGGGGAGCAGATAGATCACTTCCTTAGGAGGTTGCAAGAGATCCGAGACCAACTGACTTCCATAGGGGCCACACCAGATAAAGAATTAATGGTGTGGACCGCCCTAAATGAAGTTTTCGAGGAGTGGGAGACATTTGTCTAAAGTATTTTGGGTAGAGCGATTCTTCCAGGATGGGAAGAACTATGGGCAGTTCTTCGCTAAGAAGAGATCAGACGACTGACAAAGGCGAGAAGCAACAATAAAGGAGCCTCGGTCAAGAAAGAGGAGGAAGAGGATGTAGCTTTGGCATCTCCGGGGTAGCAGGGGAAGAGAAAGAAAAAGGACATCTCCAAGATTAAGTGCTTCAACTGTGGGAAGTTGGGCCATTATGCAACGTAGTGTCCAAGGAAGAAGAATAAGGGAGAGGCGTTTGACTCCAAGGCAGCGCCAGCAAAGGCAGAGAAGGAGGTAGAGGATGATGATGATTGTGCCATAAGCGCTCATGTACCTCTAGAGAAGAGGTGGGGAGACATCGAGCTGTAGTCAAGAAGACTATAGGCAATGAGAGGTAGGATCCTTGAGGTACCCAAAATATTGGATCAGATCCAACTACGGGAGCCCCGAAGAGACAGTAGCAGGATGGCGGATGTTGGCAGAAACAGATGCAGATGAAGCGGCAGAGAGTGTTAGAGTACAGGGATCTGTAACAGCGCAGTGGGGGTTGCAGCAATGCAAGAGGCACAAAGGACGTTGCAGCAATGTAGGAAGGCATATAGGGGTTTGCAGCGGTGCGAGAGACACAAATATGTTGCTGCACTGCAGAGATAGCAGAGGGAGCACGAGATAGCGATAGAGGGAACTTCAGCATCAGGAGTGTTTATAGCCAGACAAGGATGTTAGTAGTTGGATAGATCAGTCAACATCGTCTCAGTAACTGAGTTGTAGTGTAGCAGTAGCAGCAGTAGTGCTATGGGAAGCACAATGCAGCATGAGGAGCGAGGGTTGTAGTGCAGATGCAGAGTTAGGAGGAAGGACCAGTAGCAGCATGGATGCAGAGTAGTCGTACAAATGTAGCAGTGGCAGTGGTAGAGCCATGGGCAGTAGTACAGGATGCAACAGTGCAGAGAATGTTGGGTAGGAAGGCCAAGCATCAGCACAGGTACCGGGGCCGGATGATCAGGGTGATGTTCAGTGGTGGAGCATTACTAGAGCACATTCCTCGCTAAGAGGAAGTGTTGATTTGGGGTAGCATCGGATGTGCTCTAGCCATGAAAATTGGTGGAAAGGCTAAAGCACATGAGATCTTTGAGACCCATAAATGGTTTGGGAAAATTCTACCCAGTTAAGGAGATATTAAAATAATTAATATTTTTAATGGAGTTCCTACATCTAAACTTAGGAAAATAAAAATATTAATTGGTATTAATATAAAACTGGGTTAGAAGGTTCTAAAGGACATGCATCAAGCCAAATCTAATCTTAACCGTTGATTAGAGATGTAATCTCGATCGCTGAAGACTCAATAGAAAAAGTATAAGAGGAGGCCTGAGAGTTAGTTGGAGATACACTAGAGTGATCAGTCAGTTCGATTTTCTAGAGCATAGTTTGCTAAGAGAAATCGAACCAATGATCAGAGCTGCAGCGAGGGGCAGTGAGTACAAGGCGGAGAGGTAGAGATAGTGCCAGAAGACCAGCGCAGAGGCAGATAGGCAGACACAAAGCTAAAGGGAGCCACACAGAGGTCAGCAGTGACTGCGCAGAGGCTAGAAGGGCCTGCGTGACCCACGCAGAGGCTGCAGAAGTGACGCAGAGGGCCAAAGAGGTTGCGTAGAGCCTCAGAAGGCTGACGTAAAGCTTTAGAGTGTGCTGAGGAGGGTTTCGTGGAGCAGACTTTCCAAAAATCTGCTTCCGAAGAGAGGTATTACTGCCAGATTTTTTATCTCTATCAGGTGAGCCAGTTTGGCACCCAGTGTACTCAAGAAAAGCTGCTTAATAATAAAACCCTCGGGCCTACTACACTGGTTTTCCCATGTTGGGTTTTTTTAGGGACGATTGTCCAAAAATAACAGTGTCCCTTGTGTGTTTGTCTATTTCTTTCAGTTGTTGATCTGTAGATGGTTGAGACTGTATTGTGTTTATTTTAGTATTATATGGTTAAATAACTTGTTAGAATTAAACAAGTAGACGAAATGAACCAGAGAATACAGATAAAATTTCTAACGGGTAATACTTAGAAATTTCAACATGATTTCCCCTCTCATTCCCTATTCCATTCATTTGTTTATCACATGCCACTACCATTTGAAGGATGTACCTTGGGCATACTAACCCCTCTAAAGGTAGAAACCACCTAATAAGATACTTGGCTAACCCCCTTCGGAGCTTGGTGACATTAGCACATGCCAAAGCCCACTATGGAAGGACATGCCATTATGAAGTGCCTGCCCATTGTCCATGGTTTGCAAGCTCTTTAACTCGATTCCTTTAAATAATTGGTTGTACTGGAAGGCTAGGACACTTATTGGACCTTATGCAGGATTGCAGATGGTCTCCATTTTGAGTTTGGTCTCCCTACACTGGGTCCTAACTCCTAACCCTCTAAAGGGCTATATTGGCACATGTACGGTGTGTGTAGAGAGCCATGGGCCTCCACAACAATAGACAACATTCCATGGATCCCCATAGATGTTCAAAGATTGCTCGAGATTCACCTATTGGACGAGGAAGATGCACCTGGTTCACCATGCCCATCCAACCCCACAGTTGTACCATGCACTTGGAAGATGACCCTAGACCTGTATGCTGATATGACATTACTTACACCATCATTTGAGCCCTTATAAATGGTCTACAAACATCTTCAATCTATTTGGAGACCCATGAGGTTACTTGTGTGCCCCCACACCCATTGGGAGCACCATAGGTTTATTATTTGGAGAACGAGGGGCCAACCCCTTGTCCACTACTTTAGGGAGTCCTATTCATCATTATGGCACTTGTGAACTTCATCAGGCTTCGTAGAAGGCCCAACGACATGTATTATTGATCTTTGACCTCTTGAGAGGCTTATTCTTTTGTTTATGAGCTATTTGGTGGGCTTGTCACCAAAAGTTAGTTATTTTCACACTATTTTATTCTAGGGGCTAATGTAGGCCTAATTAGCTAAATTGAATTCATTAGAAGTGTATAAACACAAGTGATGTGAATTCATTTTAGCATCATCACTTGGATTGGACTTGTATCTCTTTAGAGAACTTCGCTATCCTTCTTGGAGGACGAATTTTTGGAGCATGGAATGAATTTTGATATTTGGATCATTTTCTCTTGTCTTGGAGCTTCTTGATTGGCAAAGTTTTGATGGTTGGATATACTCTTAATACATGTAAGTGAAATTTAATGCTATTCTTTCTTTCTATTTTGTCACATACATTGTTGTTGGGATTTCGCTACACTAGGGCTAATTTACAGCATCCATTTATGGGAAGTTGTGGAAATTATGTTTCTAGATAGTGATGCTTCATGTATGGACCATGTATTATGAGTGAATATTCCTAGAGATGCTTCATCATTGAAATTCATCTTGATAAGCCATCTATTTTGCAAAACAAAGTATAAATCTCTTGAAGTTGCTTTTGATGTTGCCCTAATGATAAGCAAAGTTGTCTTCAAGGCTTCCTTGACATAGAAAATCTAAATTCCATAGTCATAACTCTATTTGACTCCAATCTCCCCAAAAGGATTAGGCACTGGTCCTTCATAGGTGTTCACCTCAAAGCTTATTTCTTTCACCTTCCCCTCTTTTCTAGGCCTAGCCTACATAGGCCATCTAGGGCATCAATTATCTCACAATTTAGCCATTCAAACACTTTGATTTTTTTGGTCCACAACTGCGCTAGTGTGTCCTCAAGAACCCCTCCAAATTTCACGAGATTCTGACAACAGAATCTTGGGATATCGCAAGCCCTAACTTGAAGACCGATTCTTGCCCCTAGTTTCCTTAGGCTAGAAACCTCACTAGGATCATTGCATTATCTTTCATTGAAAATTCCTTCCTTGATCCCCTTCTTCCCCTTGATTAGGTCAAGTATATCATTGGTTGCTAAACCCTCCCCCCTTGACCTAACCCAAGTCCCCTTGGTCCCATGTGGTCTCACAACTTATTGAAGCCAATTTCACAAAGACCACTTGGAAGCCAAGTTTCCACAAGGATTTTAGGAGCTCAGAATCTTCTTGACAAATCATATACTCAAAACCTAGCTCTTAGAATTCCCCTAAGCCCTTCCTAGAAAGCCTTTCATCTTGCTTTCAAGGAAAGCAAGCCATATGTTTGAGCCTCTCTTGTGAATAGGATTTTAGGATCACCTCTCATCCTATCATTGATTCATTCAATTTCGTCATCCTTATTATAATGGGTCTCCTCCCTTCGGTGAAAGGTTGTAAAAAGTAGGAAGCCTTAACCAAGGTGACAATGGGTTATTGCTCCTTTGTTGTCCTTGACCTAGTGGTAGCCCTTCAAGGATCCCCTTTTAGGACCCCTGGTAGTTGAGCAGTAACAGGGAGAATGGACAAATATTTAAGAATGAAGAATCTTAAACAAAAGCACTGTCATCTTGAAAGTACTTATCTTTTATGAACAATGCAGGAGGCCATTTGCTCCCTTTCACTCCTCCCTTCGAGGACTTATGTTGACTTCACTCTGTAGAAAGAATCCAACCTGAACTTCTTATCTCACCAGTAACCAAGACCTACTCATCAAAGTACTTATCCAGATTATACCCTCAACTAGGGTTTCTTTGAATTTTAAAATAATTGTATATAAATAGTTCAAGGGTTGCTCCCCAATTCCATCTCATGTTAGGCTTTACTTCAAGGGTTTCTGTTGAACCCTAGCTTAAAGGATTCTTACTGTTTAGAATACATGCCATCTCTCAAAGACCTAACCTAGTCTAAAAGATCAATATTTCCCTAAGGTTTCATTCAAACCCTAGCCTTCTTTTAGGTCGTCTGCCATCTGTTCTTATTCAACTGATTCCATCAAGGGTGTCTATTTGGGGTGATCTCCATGGCTTCTCTTCAACCCAAATTTGATACCATGTTAATTTTTCTTAGGGCTTCATTGTTCTTTGCTTTGATAATTGCATTACACCATTTCCATAGAGAATTCACCCCACAACATTATAACAATATTTCATCATATGCAATTAGGTAGAAAGAACAATAACATTCGTGATGTAGAGAAACATAAAGAAACAACAGGGGAAGCTTGCACAAATACAGACACCAGGATTTGGTCGGATACCAGGGCGAAACTCCACAAAGGGGGAAACCTGGAATTCAATTCTTCTTTTATTAGATTTCATCAATTGTTCAACTGAGATACAAAGTACAAATATCAATAGGTTGCCCAGGGTCTATATATCTGTTGTTCACAACTTCATTTGTGAACAAGATTCATCAACATTGTTGTTACATTATCTTTGCCATATTGTTATAGGGATTGCAACATGAAAATACCCTCACTGCTCTGAGATACATCAATGAGAAACTGTGATGCCTTACATATGACTGAGAGGAATGGCATACATATAACTATGGAGCCTTCCATATATTTGTGATGCCCTATACACTACTGTACTGCCACTATATTTATGCAGAGGAACTGAGTGCATGTAATGCAGAAATATGCAATTGGGATGATGTTAACTTTACTACTGAAGCCAAGACCAACTACAGAGAACCAAGATCAATCATACAACAACTATGATACTGTGATTCCATCCATACATATATAATTGGACTGAGATACAGGTGATCATAGAGGGACCATGCAAACTCGTAGAGGATCATAAATATAACTTTCTGGCACCATTCCTAAATATCTTAACTGGGAAGAATAGATGCCATACATGATGTTATACATACCACAGTGACATGCCATGCGATGCAATGTACTGAGATACGAAGACCGTATGTGATGCTGAGACTGTATATGTGATGGCCAAAACTATAACACATGCAATGACTGTATATGCGAAGGCCAAAACTGTAACACATGCATTGACTATATATGTGATGTGCTATAACTGATGCTGAGACTGGATGCGTTGTGCTATTACTGTATGCGATGCCAAGACTATATGCGATGTGCCATAATTGATATAATGATGCTCATACCGATGCTTGTAGAAATGGTGTCTATATCAATGCCTATAGAAACGGTGCCATGAGGATGAGATATCCCTGTGTATAGAGTGAGCCATACTGTAAACAGATCGAGGCACTGTACGCATCACTATGCAAGGTTACGAGCCAATGTGCGAGCCTTGTAGGCAAGCTGAGCCGTAGAGAGTAATATGAACTTTAAGCCTATTATCCATGGTTGATTATGGTTCATCATGTTTGACATTGGTTGACTATGGTTCACAATGTTTGACTATGGTTGACCTTGACCATTTTTTTTACTATGGTTGTCTTTAGTTGACCGCGTTTACATATGGTCAACCATGTTTTACTATAGTTGACAATTTTGGACTATGGTTGGCAATGTTTGACCATATTTATCCATAATTGACAATGGTTCACCATGTTCCCTTGCATTAAATAAACATTGCAATGTCTAACAAGTGTAACCACTGGATGGCACTTCCATATATTGCTCTTGATGTACCCATAAATTCATTCTAATGTAATGTATAATGCATTTTCAACAATAAAAAAATACTATAAAATGAAAAGAATCAATACCTGCGCAAAATGAGCACAGTTGCTGAGAACTTGCTCTTGATATGATTTAAATTCAGGAGTAGCAGCCTGCATGCAAAGGACACAAACCAATGATTGATCAAGATATACTCTTACATTTTCAAAATCAAAATAGCAGGCTATGTTTGCTCATATTCCAGTGTTAATGTTGACAAAAATTCTCACAGCCATTTATTTTCTCTTCCACTGTAGAAAACTGGTTAGCAACATATTCCATGTTTTGGGAATCAGAAATCCCATTAATATTTGTCCATTTACCAGTTGCAATACAAATCATTTCCAAAATATGGAGGCAGAAATCTGTAGAGAGTATAAAACATGTTTGATTATTCAAATAACTAATTCAGATCCTCTACAATCTGACCTATTACAAACATGTAAGGCAGTGCAGTACCTACAGGAACCTTAAAGCATAAATAACATTGCTCCTTAAACTGAACATGTTTTAGATACATCGATTCTCCCATGCCAATCCGGCATTCAAAATCTTGATAAACCACGTTATCTTGTATAGTTTTTTGACAAAAGAAATATAATATATCATAGATTGTGGGAAAAATTATGACAAACCTGTTTGAGTGCAACAGCTAACCCTGTTATAGTATGATTATGTGGACCACCTTGAAGACCTGGGAATACAGCTGCATTAATCTTGTCCTCGTAATCATAGATAACCTTTCAATCCAACAAGAGTATAACTGTGTGTTATGACTAAATCCATGTCTTTCTGAAGCCGAAACCCAAAAGGCAATAAAATGCATCATCAACTACAAGAAGTATTTGCCCCTTTGTTGAAGACAAAACAAGCTCGAACATTCACTTCTATAAACCTTTACATAAAATATTATCTCTCAGTCAGCCAACAGACACTAGAAAACTGACATTGAGACTCACATTCCCTTTTAGGAGATTAAACTTGTTTACTGAAGGTACCCTTGGCTCAAATCATTTGCTACTATATAACAGGTGTTCTAAAAGAAATACGGATAAATTTAAATGCAAAGAAGCCTAAGAAACTGATTATCCCCATTATTTGAAATTACATACTTCTTGACCTTGCTTGTTAACTTCCTTGAGACCCTTCCTGTAAAAGATCATTGCACCACGTGGACCACGCAGTGACTTGTGTGTAGTTGTCGTCACTACATCTGCAAAATCAAAAGGAGATGGAACAACACCACCTGCTACTAGTCCACTTATATGAGCCATATCCGCCAGCAGCACAGCTTTTTGCTTGTCACAAATCTATCCATAAAAATACATTTAAAATTGTCTAAATAGAAATACATTACTGAGAAAAAGCTTAAATGATAAAGATCCATGTAATGCTACTCTATTCCACCTATTAAAATTTCCTACCTTGCGCATCCTAGCATAGTCGTAATGGCGTGCGTAAGCACTAGCACCTGCAATAATGAGTTTGGGTCTGAAAAGGGTTGCACTCCTCTCCAGCTGCACAAGGCAAGCTGATGTCAATGTTTTGGACATCATTTCCTTTATGATAAAAGTGCTTGCTCATTTTAACATAACAGATGCAAATCCTTACAAACAATCAAACTGCTTAAAAAACAATACATCCAGGATGTACATAACAAAAATATCTGTGGTCTTTCCTTGAAACAAAACAAAGTTAAGTCTTTGGTAAACCCAATAACTAAGAATGAATTAAGTTGAAGGTAGAAAGAAAGGGTAAGTTAGAAATGAATCATGATACCTTAGTGTGTTCTGAATCCATCTTTTAGGAACTAAAAACATGATGTGTGTATTTTACTGAAATTCAGTATGTCTCATCAAACAGATGAGGAATAGGATTTAGTAGGCTCTTGTGTAAAGCATTCATTTAGTACATGATGATCCTTGTCTATCTTTTAAAAAACATAAGTAAAAAGGGGGGCTTGGTGCTTGACACTGCTTAGAGAAAGGGATAGTTACATAAATGTCAGCTGTAGAGATTTGTGGCTCTAGCAAAAATCGATCTAAGATATTCCAATCTGATTTTGAGGTGAAGGCCCATGGAAGAAGAAAATCTTCTGAGCAAACGTTGTGGACCATGGCTACATTGAGTGACACAATGTCTAGTTGCGCTGCTAATAAACATTGAAATATCAAGTTGCCATGTGAGCAAAGTCCACAATGTAAAGTTGTAGAGTCATGGGGTTGTAACTTGTAAGCATATCAAGGCTGGGGAGAGGCATAAGCTGGGAATCTAGAGTTGTGGGATGGACACTAGACTGCAACCTTAAGGTTGTAAGGTTCTAAACAAGATAATGCAGTGGGAGAAGATGAAACCCTGAAAATTCAAGTCGAGATGAAAACTTGTATTATGGAAAGAAGATAAGACCAACAAATAAAAAAGGAGGGCATAGAAATTGCAACACACCTTTGCAGAAACTAGAATTATGCACCAACACAAGGTCACAAACCAATGTTACCATACACGACTCATAAGATAACTATATTAATGTTTGGCGGTTGACTAATGAACATAAAAGTAGGTCAATGGGACCAAAGAACACAACCAATTTGAATACAACGTGGGAGTGCAAGCTGGCACTTCAATTTAGAGTGGGATCTCTTTTTGACTTTGTTACTCTAGGTCACAACATCAACAGGTATTTAATATGCTCAGTGGCCAGATTAAATGTGAAAGAATGATAGACTTGGTTGGAAAGAGGGAAAATAGACCATTGGGCATGGAGTCATAGAACTGATGTCAATGAAAACTTCCAAGAACTGGTGGTAAAACTAACAAGGATCATACGCATAAAGATAATGTTCATTTAGACTTCAAGTCATTTAGATGGTGGGAAGAAAAAAACTAACACTCCATCAAACACAACATACAAGTGGAGTTTGTGCATGTTGGCTTAGGGGGTCATGACCCAGGTTCAGAATTAGTTGTGCCAACCAACAAAACTCTACACTACTGGCCCTTTCGGCAACAACCCGCGTAGCGCAGGCTGCAGTCTCACCCGAAGCAGTATGGGGGGATGCTAGAACCAAGTTTTTGTATCCAGAGACTAGTGTGATGTCTTTCCGTTCCTCAGAAACATAAGAGAATTCCTCAGAGCCTTCGCGAAAGTACTTAAGCATGCATTGCGTACATTATTAAGACTTATTCAAGAGAATCGCGTAACATTCAATCAATATTTCATAAACAAATCTTCACCGGCAGCATATAACATTAACAGAGATAAATAGAAATACTGAGGAATTCTTCGGCAAATTGTTTTTATTGATCTTCAATTCAAGGTTACAGGCTTAAAGTTGTCCTGCACACACAGCTGCAGGGGTCCACGCACTCAACTACGGACTTTACCTAGGCCTTTGCACACTCAGCTGTAGAGCCTTTCTTCTTCTATCTTACCCGCTTCTCCTTCCTTCCTACTTCGTTTTTTCCTTCCCTTAGACTCCCTAAGACACACCTATTTATAGACTTTTTCATACAATGCCATGGTTCGCGGACCACCACTGAATCTCAAAACCGACTCAAAACTTATCCAAAACAAGGGGCTAAGCCCCTTTGACTCCTATTCACCTACGAGCTCCGCATTCACAAATAGTGGAGACTTTACATAATTTACAAAATTGTACCAAAAATTGGGTTATCTTAACCCCAAACTAACCGAGGGGACCTCATCCCAGCAGGCCCCCAACACAAAGATCGCGACTTGCCCTCGAGTCACTTTGTTGGCGTCACGATCTTACTGTGAAGATCCCCCAGCTCCACCTAGACCACAACAACTTTGGCAGCGCTCTGCATGGATGCGTACTAAACCTCCTCGACCAATTTTTCCGTGGCTGGTCCTTCTACAGCCAACCTCATCATTTGTTGTGTCTTCTGCAGTCCTTTAAGCTTATCTTGAATGGAAGTCGTGGCCTGATAAGCCTCCTCCAACCAAGGCTGCAACCTACCCTTTAGCAAGGCCTCCTTCTGCGCTTCCTCGACCTGTGCCAATAGTTGTTTTCCTTCCTGTAACTTGGCAAGGCACTGTGCTGCGGTGGTGCTAAGGTGCACGCAGTCGCCCTGACCTCATCATATTGGCGCTACCTCTCCCTTACCTCTGTGTTCAATATCTGCAGGTTCAGGTCATCTTGCAGATTGGTCAACAACTCCATAGCCTAATCAAACAACGCCACACATTCTGTGACTATGGGATGATTTACTCGAGGAATCCCCTGAGTGATTAGCTGAACAACGTTGCGGCGGAGTCTGTCCCTCCCCTTCGTCATCACTTAAAGGAGGTCCAATCAATGGACTATACTCTGGTCTGGATCCTTCGTGGTTTCTAAAGAATCGTCCATTTCGCGTAGCTTCGAACATCAAGGTAATGGCATCACGCGTTTTTCACATAACAACATTTTAATCCAAGTATTCAATGATCTTAAATATTTGCCTCGCAGTCCTTTGAAAAACCGTTGCTCCACTTTGCTATAGATGACTGAAGTATCAACTGCAAACTCTGTAACAAATCCTCCCAGAACCCAATCGAGCTAATGATCGACAGCCTAAGCGATCTTGTTTTCAGAGGCTTCTAGTCATTGCACTAGTTCTGGAGTCCACACTATAGGACTATCGAGCTTCCACCTTCCTTGACTATCTGTTAATTTAGCCAACCATTCATATAGTTCAATGGGGAAGGTGCAAAAGAAGATCTCGTGTATCTTCGTATACAAATATATGTTCAACCACTCTTCCTTTGACATGCCCGGATTCCTGTTTTCTTGCGCCGCGAATTTGTGAATCTTCTGATCCAACCACTTTTCAATTTCTTTCTTGGTCGGATTCCAGTTATGCGACATCACACATCTCTTTCAAGCAGATCTCGGTCCCGACAACGGAACCATTTGTTGGCTTAGGGATTCCTAACCGAGGTTCGGAGTTAGCTACGCCAACCAACAAAACCCTACACTACTGGCCCTTTCAGTAACAACCCGTGTAGCACAGGCTACAGTCTCACCCAAAGCAGTATGGGGAGATGCTAGAACAAAGTTTCTGCATCCAAAGACTAGTGTGATGTCTTTCAGTGCCTTAGATATGCCTTCGCACAGATCGATAAACTCTTAGGGCTCGTCCTGTACTATGTTAGAATAGCCTTCAAACTTTCACGAAGGTCTACGATCAGTCCTTGTGGACCTTTAATAGTTAGTCTGTCTACTTACATGCATCAGAGAGCAGTCCTAAATTAGTGTTCGCGTAGATTTACTTAGATTATTAGTAAACATAAGAGAATTCCTCAGAGTCTTCGCGAAAGTAGTTAAGCATGCATTGTGTATATTATTAAGGCTTGTTCAAGAGAATCGCGTAACATTCAATCAATATTTCATAAACAAATCATTCATCGGCAACACAACATTAACAGAGATAAACAGAAATACTCAGGGATTCTTTGGAAAACTGTCTTTATTGATCTCCAACTCAAGGTTATAGACTCAAAACTACCCTCGGCACACAGCTGCAAGGGTCCCCGCACTCAGCTGCAGACTCTACCTAGGCCTCTACCCACTCAACTGCAGAGCCTTTCTTCTTCTATCTTACCCGCTTCTCCTTCCTTCCTACTTTGTTTTTTCCTTCCCTTAGACTCCCTAAGACACACCTATTTATAAACTTTTTCATACAATGCCATGGTCCGCGGACCATGGGTGAATCTCAAAACCGACTCAAAACTTATTCAAAACAAGGGGCTAAGCCCCTTTGAATCCTATTCACCTACGCGCTCCGTATCCACAAATCACGGAGACTTTACATTATTTACATAATTGTACCAAAAATTGGGTTATCTTAACCCAAGGGACCCCATCTCAACAGTGCAACTTTAGAAGATAAGTGATATATTTGAAACAAATAATGGTAGAGCATCTGATTGCAGATGAATTCTACTAAATTATTTAAAACTTAGTTTCAAACATGAAGAGATGAGAGTCATGAAATTCGCAAAAGAAAGAAACCACACTAAGAACACTGACTGATGAACATTATAAGAAGAATCTTGATATGTAAGTCTAGGTACTTTTGTCCTGAAAGATTTCATTAATCTCGAACATAAGATGTCCACAATACAAGTCTGTTTTTTCAAACCAAAAACCTGGCCCCTAGTTTATTTTCATAAACAACTTTATAGAAAGCTAACAAAACTGAAAGCATAACTTTAGGGCAGTTTTAATTACAAAATATCTGAGATATAAACATATCTTAATCACTTAAACTAAGTCTAAAATATATTTACAATAAAACATTTGATGTGTTGTCTTTGAATCATGATGCATGATAGACCGTTGTAACAAAAAGTGGAGTTGTAGCTGAAAAAATTGTTGTTAAAGTGGATCGAAACAAGTCGCAAACAAATCTGCAATAAAATATGGAAATCCCCTGTTTCATGCCTTAAAATCCTGCTTTGATTTTTATCCATATGCTCAAGATAATAAGTTTCCTTAGAACTCTGACCTGATCATCAAAATAATGTTGATTGTACAAATATAGTCTCCAATAAACTCTATCATAGCCAACATCCTTATTGTTGCCAAAATTGTGCATACTATTCGGGCGCTGACAAATTATCTAGACCTACATTGTCGATATTGAAATAATGAAAGTGCTACGAAAATATCTAGCAACCCTTTTCCAAAACAGAACAACGATCGGCGCTGCCAAAATATCTAGCAGCGCTTTGCAAAACGGACCAAAATGAGCGCTAACAGATTAGGGGAGAGTTGTGGAGGGATCTGTTGTAGTTGTGTTGGACATAGGGGAGGCTTTCATCCCATGCGTGTGGATGTTTCAAGTTGTACATGTGCAAAATGTGTATGATCATCATGTTGACAATTTCTGTTTGGCCATCAGTTTGGGGATGAAAAGCGGTTGACTTAGTGAGTTTGGTATCCAGTATCAACTAGAGACTTGACTAAAATGCACTTAGGAATATGTTGTCCCGATCAAAGAAAATGGACTGTGGCATCCCAAACTGTACCCACACTCGCTCAAAGAAGAGCTTAGCAATGGCCTCTATTGTGATACTCTTCTTGCAGGCCGCCATAATGGCCATCTTATAGAATCTGTCGACGACTACGAAAACACAGTCGTTGCCATGCTTAGTAGAAGGAAGGCCCAACATATAATCCATGGAGATGGATTCCCAAGGTCGACTAGGAGTAGGAAGAGGAGTATATAGGTCTTGCTTCTTGATGGTTGGTTTGGCAATGGCGCAGGCAGTGCAGGATTTAATGTACCTCCCAAAATCTTGACGAATGTTCGACCAATAAAAATACTTCTATAGTACTTCCACTGTTTTCTCTACTCTGAAATGTCCAACGACCCGATTGTAGTTCGCCTCCCAAATCATCTTGGCACCCTTGCTTGAAGGAACACAGATGTGTCCCAGGAGGCATAACAGTGCATCTTGGAGGTGAAATTTTGGAACTTGCTTACCTTCCAGGAGTGTCTAGTATGTGTTACCGAATTCTAGAGCACTCTTGTAAAGATGCGGCCACCTCAAAGTCTCGTGCCCATAGAAGTCGAGCATAGTGATCAGCGCCATGATTGGTGGTCGGCTGAGGCAGTGTGCAACATTATTGGTGTTGCCCTTCTTGTACCTAATGTTCAAATGGAATTGTTGCAGGTATGTGGACTATTTCTGATGGCAATCATATGGCAACTTCCCTTGTGTCTATATGAACTGTAGGGGTCAATGGTTCGTGTGGATGAGCGGTTCCTTCCCCAGAATGTAATGCTTCCATTGACAATGGGCCTACACAATGGGATACATTTCTTTATCATAACTGGGATACTTTCGGACTGTGTCTAAAAGTGTCTCACTGTGTTAAGCCACTGGATGCCCCTGCCGAGTAAGAACTGCGCCAATAGTATAGTCGGAGGTGTTTGTCTCAATCTCAAATGGTTGTTGCAGGTTTGGTACTGTGAGCACTGGTGTAGAGCAGAGGCGATGCTTCAACTCGGAAAACACCTTATGTTGGGTTTTAGACCAAAAAAACTTTGCTTTCGCTCCACCCTTGGTGATTTGACTTGAAGGCCAAATGATATGAGAGAACCCCAACACGAACTTGCTGTAAAAATTCGCAAGACCCAAAATGTTGCAAAGCTCTGTTAAAGTGGTTGGGGATGGTCAATACCGAATGACTTGTATCTTGGTTGGGTCCACATGCACACCTTGCTCATCAACGATGTACCCCAAATATTGAACCTAGGTCATGCCAAAAGTGCATTTCTCCAAAATGGCAAACAACTTGTGTTGTCGCAGGGTTTGAAGAACTTGTCGAATATGGTGGAGGTGCTCTTCCCAACTCTGGCTGAAGATCAAGATGTCAGCTAAATACACCACCACGAATGCATTGGTGAAGGGTCGCAAGATGTCGTCCATCAATCTCATGAAGGTTGTGGGGGCATTTGTCAGCCCGAAAGGCATGACCAACCATTCAATAAGGCCCTCCTTGGATTTGAAGGCAGTCTTCCACAAATCGAAGGGTTCGATAGGCACCTATTGATAACCGAACTTCAAGTCAATCTTGTTGAAATATTTGGCCCCCTTGAGCTGGTCCAGAAGGTCATCAATCCTTGGAATTGGGTACCTATTCTGGACAGTGATCTTATTTAGCGCCCGATAGTCAATACAGAGTCTCCAGGTATCGTCCTTTTTCTGTACCAATACAATCGGGCTCCCACAAGGTGATGAGCTTGGCCTGATGTGCCCTTTCTGCAATAGCTCCTGAATCTGCCTCTTGATCCCATCGTTTTCCAGAACAGAGCGTCGATAGATCGGTCCATTGGATGGCGGCACGCCCGAGGTCAAATCGATGGAGTGCTTGACCTGACAGTGTAGAGGTACCCCTATAGGTGAGGCGAAAATGTACCTACACTCCACGACCTTCTCCATCTGTTGTTGTTGTTCAGAGGAGCCCTGTCTGGAAGTCATGGCCATAACCTTCTTCTTGCCCTAAGGGAGAACCATAAGGAAAACAAATTTCCTGGTCTGGGAAATGATCTTACTGCATTTCTTTGTAGTGATCAAAGAGATGGTAGTAGGTTGGGCAAACTCCGGTATCCTAGACAACTTATTGCCCAAAGTAAGAGGTACCCCTATAGGTGAGGCGAAAATGTACCTATACTCCACGACCTTGTCCATCTGTTGCTGTTGTTCGGAGGAGCCCTATTTGGAAGCCGTGGCCACAACCTTCTTCTTGCCCTGAGGGAGAATCACAAGGAAAACACATTTCCCGGTCTGGTAAATGATCTTACTGCATTTCTTTGTAGTGATCAAAGAGATGGCGGTAGGCCGAGCTACCTCCAGTATCCTATACAACTTATTGCCCAAAGTAATAATCACAAAGCGAGGTCTAGACTCATATACAACATGTCGCTTATGTTGGGATCATGATTGCCATTACACCAAAACCCGCAGGTGTTAGTAAACGGACGCATCGCTAGAGTTAACGGATCCTTGAGAGGCGGTTAGTCCATGTCACGAAACACACGGGGAGCGCTGGATTATCCAATGCCCAACAATCTCCCCCCCAGCGCAAGCCGGGTGTGATTCGAACTCGAGACCTTTTGGCTCTGATACCACTTGTTGGGATCACGATTGTCGTTACACCAAAACCCGCAGGTGTTAGTAAATGGACGCATCGCCAGAGTTAACGGATCCTTGAGAGGCGATTAGTCCATGTCACGAAACACACGGGGAGCGTTGGATTATCCAAAGCCCAACAGCTTCCACAAGTATGGTTGTCTTAATAATACATCACAAACTTCAAGAGGAGCAACATCACACAGTGCCTCATCCGTGAAGGGCTTGATGTTGTAGGGAAGACAGCATTGTTGGCTAACGCGGAGATCTTGTCCTTAGTGAAGTCACCCGATGGTGTACGATTGCGGATGTATTGTCGTCGGTAGGCCCAGCCACTTCACGGCCTCTGCTGAAATGAAGTTCTTTTGGCTTTCGTTGTCAACAATGAATTGCAATGGAGAATCTTTCACCCACATCTGTGAGTGGAAGAGGTGTTCCCCCTCCTTTCGATCTTTGGGCTCATTCTTCTAGATTTTGGTGGTGGCCACGGTGGCAATGGGCTTCGCATCAATAATCTGCTTCCCTTTGTCATTCCCCTTGTCGGGTTCTGACTTAGAGTCGGAACATGCGTCTGATTCGGAAGCCTTCAGCTCGGCCACCAGTGGATGTTTGGCTCAACACTCACTTGAGTTGTGAGTGGAGCTCTTATGGAACTCACACCATTTTCCTGTGTCCTTCTTTGTCTTCGTGGTGTTGTTCTTTGCTTGTGGCTTCGGCGGGTTGTCCTGGGCCTCCCGTCTTTTCCTTGCTTCGGATTCGTAGATCCAAAGTCTCGCTTCTTCTGTTTAAACTTCTGCTCAATCTTGACAACGTATCAGTATGTTGTGCTGAGCGAGGAGATGTCTAGGAACTCCATCTCGTCCTGGATGTACTTGTGTAGAAAACTGCAGTACTTGAGTACCAAATGCTGCTCAGAATCCTTGATACCCAACATAGCGCAGAGGGCATGGAAAATATTTGTGAACTCCGACACATCTTGGTCCCTTCCCTACCGTAGCATGGTCCACTTTATGTATTTATCTTCATAGCTCCCGACAAGGTAATATTGTTCCTTGATGGCGTCTCGAAAAGAATCCCAAATGGGTGTGGCTAAAAACAATGAGGATACCCTCTCGTCCTTTTGTTCACGATAGGTTTCCCACCAGTCCTTGACATGTGGGGCAGCTTTGAGAAGTGCAAAAGTAATCTTTTCCCGATTAGAAAAGTCATGAACTGAAAAATATCCTTCCAACATATTCAACCATTTATCTACGACGTCTAGATCTATTTGACCCTCAAATATGGGAATATTGAAGTTAACTTGTACATTAAAAGGAGTGGTGCCTCCAGAGTGGTTGTTGGATGAAGATGTGTCGCCTGTGAGTAGCCGTCGAAGGATCTGGGCAAAGTTATCCATCATCGCGTTCCTCTCTCGCTCGAGGGCTTCCTCGACCAATATTTTGAAAGGATCCCTTGCTCCCTCGTCTTTCTTTTCTTCCTCCATGGGAGGTCATCAGGGTTTGCGAGGCTGGTCTTGCAAAGGTTCAACCAGATTGAGCCCTAACTCCTTATACCCTGACCTTATTGGGGACATGCAAAGAAAAACTGAGAAAGAGCAAACCGCTCTGATACCACTGATATGAACTTAAACAGGAACGTAACAAATTACAGATATAACCATAAATACAAAAATGCAGCCAAAATAACACTTCATTTCATTAATATCAGAATACTAAAATATGCTTACAAACATAATGGAAATAAACTAGCTCGGGCGATGGTAGCTTCTCTCTGAGAAGAGATGTGGCAGCTACATGCCTCTGAACTGTGTTATGATGAGGCTCAAAGGCCTATTTATTATTGAGAAACAATGGAAAACCCCAAACATCCAAAAACCTAACCCTAAGAGATTAAGTGCCAAAACTGTGGGCCCCGTTTGGGTAAATTGGTACATCAATTTCCCGGGGTCATAACTTTGGCATACGATCGCCATTTGGCTATCATAATACCTCATTTCAAAGATATCAAAGAGGAGGCCGAATAAAATAAGAAAACTAGGTTGGGACTTTTTCGATTCTCCGTTTTCCCTAAAAACGTCGTTTAGGGCCTCAAAACGGCTCCAGAAGTTTAGGACCCGAAAAACTTCCAAAAATAGTAAACTGTCCTACAATTAAGGAAATTGAAAAACTGAAAGAGACAGTGTTAGGGGTCCAAGTGGAGTAGGCAGGTGGCCATCAATATCCACCTGGATCAACGTTAGCCCTAGAGAGATTACGACTCACGTGTGTGGGCTAATTAGGGCATATTTGTCAAAAGCTAGTGAGTTGGCTTGTAACCCAAGTACATTGTGCCTTCAAACTTGTTTTAGGGGTGTTATTAGGCTAATTAGTAGTCATACTCATATAAATAGAGGAGAGGATCACTGTATCTCATCATCATCACTTGTGACATAATTTTGACCTCTTAGAGATTTCAACCTTCTTAGATTCTTGTGGAGATGTGACTCAATGGTATATTTTGACATATTGGAGCTATTTTTCTTGGCATTAAAGATGTTACTTTGAATCAATAAAGGATTGTTCATGCATTTTATCTTGTAAGTAAGCTTTGTATTTGATAAGTCTTTGATCTTGTGTGTCTAATGTATGGAATGCCTTGTTATCTAGGGTTTTTCTATTGTGCCATTTATTATTGAAGATCAATTGTCTAAAATCTAAATAATGACATTATATGCATCACTCATATATAAGATATGAATTACAATCATCTTGGTGTATCTTTGGAATAACTCTCCCAAGTGACCTTGATCCCTCATAAAAGTAATAGCTAGCGTTTTGAGCTAGGGCTTCAAAATTCCTTTACTCCTTACCAAGCTTTAGCCAAATTTTCACTCCCATAAATTCCATCATCCCAAAGATAAGGCACTGACCTTGTCACTTGGTTGATCACTCACAAATTCAACCCTAAAACTCATTTCCGCTCTCTTTTTCTGATTTTCGGCCCTCTAAAGGTCAAGCCACTAGGTAAGGCTAGGGCACAAGTTGTCCTAGAGTGGTAATTGGACCTTGTGGAAGGATTCAACATTGGAAGGATCCTTGATTGCCTCAAAATCAACTCCCTTTAGTGGCCAATCTATCCATTCTAAGGCTGAATTCTCTTACTCTGGGTAGATTTTGCCCTAGGAAACCCTAGTGTGCCCTAGGCTTCAACTTAGGGGCTTATTGAAGGTTTCTTGTTCTGTTTGATTGGTGATATTCATTGTTGGAAACCTTTTCTTGGCCTCTTGATTCTAGGCTAATCCATTTGGCTTGCTATCTCTCAAGCCCTAGATCAATTGTGTCCTAAATAGGCCTTATTAGAGGATGCGAGTTTCCTTTCCTAAACTTATCGAGCCTTGTCATTCAGAATAGTTGTCCTCTATAAGCCTTTCTTGTCACCTTGATCCTTGAACTTAGCATATCTCTCATAGGTGACTTATCTAAAGTGAAGGCTAACAGAATGGGCAAAGTCAACAAAGAACAGGGGGTAGTGTTTGTGGTGACAATGGACCACATCTCATTGTTGTCCCTTAGTCTAGTTTTTGCCTTGTATTTGCCTTGTAGGTTACACCTTACAAGGCTTCCCGCATCTCATTGTTGTCCCTTAGTCTAGTTTTTGCCTTGTAGGTTTTGCCTTGTAGGTTACACCTTACAAGGCTTGCTAAAGTTTGAGGCAACAAGTCCAACATAACCTATTAGAATGGCCACCACGCCTCTCGTCCGATCAAAAACAGCATTCACAGGGTACAGTTTGCACCTTTCTCTTCATACTCCGCTACAGAAGCACAACCCTTGACCAATGAAAACAGCATCATCGGTTACATGCCTTCCAAGTTTCCTATCAATTGCCAATTCCGGTGACTATAATGTCGATCTTAGGTTTCCTTTCCTTCATCTACCTCACTCGCTTTCTTATGCGTGTCATTTATTCTTATCTTCTAAACAACATTACAGTTCAGTTTATAGTTACACTCACGGTATTAGTTACGATGGCATTGTATCCAAAGCATTAGTTTCGATCGCATCGCAATATATGCAAATGAATGGATTAAAGCATAGGACTTCTAGGAAAGTGAAACCTTTATCTGGTCAGGGTGCCACCGATTTAGAGGCTTAGATTGGAATTGAGTCCCCCAGTTGCCTTAGAAGGCTAACAGAATGGGCAACTGAGTCTTTTGGCTTATGGTCTGATTCCCACATCTGGATTAAGTTTTCACAACTGTTATATTTGATAATTACACATCCCCAAGGTTTCGAGCTCGCACCAGTCAAAAGTAAACATTGGTAATTGTATGGCGCCTAGCTCCAAACTAGTTTTGACCAAAACCAGTGGCGAATTCGTGAGGTTAATAGGAGGGTTTAAGAATACAAAAGTCCCGACACCCATCCAGGAATCGCTGTCTAAGACACCATGGGCAACATATATTTCCTCAATAGGGCTCCAAAACTTTGGATAAACAAAAGCTCCCAAGACTTTGGATAAACAAAACCTCCCACTCCCACTTCATTAAATGGAGCAACACTTTTTCCTTTCCAAAGCAAGTCTTAACGCCGTAGATTTTTATGGTTCACGAGAACTATTTTTTCCTTTTTCATAACGAAATCAACCCTTACAGGACCATACATTGCTTTTTTCTCGGTTATTGATTGAACGTAAAAACCTTTTCTCATCACTTCGAACACAAAAATTAATCAACTAATGAACTACGTCTCTTACCATGAGCTGGAGTTGTATCATAGATATAGAATGTAGATTGTATAATTTAAAACCACCGCTTCAAAATACTACTATGGAAAAGAATAACATCCACATTTTAATATAAGTTTTATGTAAATTCAATATATTCGTTTTTTAATTTAAAATTTATTAGGTTATATAACTATTTGGAACTAGGGATAGTTTCTTGAAAGAGTGATGGTTGAGAGCGTGGGTTGGAGGTTTGGTTTAATTTTTCCTAAAATTTGGAAGCGAGAATTATATATATTAAAAAATATGAAAATATTTATATTAATTATATATATTAAAAAATATGAAAATATTTTATATTTATAATTTAAATAATTATATATTTTAATTTTATTTGCAATAAGTTTTAGATTTGTTATGTAGTATTTATATTATAATATATTAAGGTAAAATTTTAAGAAGAAGGTAGGGGGCGAGTCTTTTTAGAAGCTATATGTAGTCTATTTTTCACAATATATTTACATTAATTCATATGTACAAGATGCGTGATTGACACTATAAGCTGCCGAAACAAGGAAGCAGAATGGTGAACAATACGCTCAGCAGCCAACATGGAGCGAGAGTCCATCCCGAGTGGGGAGACGAATGGAGCGAGAGTCCATCCCGAGTGGGGAGACGATAAGCCATTCGTCCAACCACTCTGGCTACATGAAGTCATATAAATTTAAAAATCGGTAAATACAAATATATATCAATCAATTTATATAAGCATCACAATATTTATTTTGTAATACATCTAATATTATTAAGATTGAAAAATAATTAAAAAAACTCATTAAAAATTATTAATTTTATTATATATTATTAATTATAAAAATAATAATAATAATTTATGAGTTAAACATACATGCATATATTATATATATATATATATTTTAAAAACATATTACAACAATTTTAACCATAGAGATTCACCTAGGATCATAGAGATTTTTCACTAGTAAATAGGCTTTGTTACAGTATCATGAATTCTCAATATCACATGACCAAAAAACCATAACTCATTTCATATGACTTTTTTTAATTAATCAATTTAATTAAAAGGGAAGAAAGTAAATACCTACTTTTGAGATAAATCTTATTGATCAATTTGTGACTACTACCAAAAATATTTAGAATATTTTGTGAAAGATAAATCCCTATCATCCACCTAATAATTATTGATAATTAAAATAAAAAATTGGAAGCCCTATTCCAGATGTCTATCCACATAATTAGACTTTACTATGTAAATATGGTCTCCCACCCAAATATAAAAGAGATGTTAATATATTTAACATTTGGATTTAGTCAAAATAAATTAAAATTAAAATTAATAAAATAAAATATAAAATATAAAATTTTCCAATCCATGGTTTTTTCCATAGTGTTCTTCTCTAGTGTGACTTATTTAAAAGCTAATAATTAAAACAACCTAGTCTAACACATTTAACAAAACACTGCAAGTTGTATAGAAAATAGGAAACAAAATACATATATAAAATATTAACATCTTAGTAAAATTAAACTTCAAACTTCAAGCATATAACTTTAAAATCTCTACAATTTTGAAGCATTGTTTTGGTTTGGATTGGAAATAAAGCCTTTAGGTTAATTTATTACACCTCATATTTACTCTATACACAAATATAATAATATTTTGAATAATATAATAAAAATTATTTATAATAATAATAGGTGTTTTTAGTAATTAAAAAATATATTTATTTTAATATACATAATACTAACCAATAATTAATTATAAAATAAAATAATTTTAATTAAAAACTTTCAATATCAAAACCTATTTCCAATTTTTCTTTTTTATATAATTAAAACTTTCGATATCAAAAATTCATTTTCAAGTTCTCATATTAATTTCAAGTTCTCATCTTTTTAATATTTAAAGGCTCCACAAAAATTTCCAAATTCTTAGAACCATGAACATTTTTATTTTTTTAATATTAATTTAAAACTTAAACTCATTTTCAGGTTCTCACCTTTTTAATATTAAAGCTCCACAAAAATTTCCAAATTCTTAGAACCATTCTTCATGGGATGTTTCATTCCATTCCTAACTTTGCACAAAGATAAGAGCCAAAAAAAACCAATTTAAAAAATATAGAGAACTCTTTACCTATAACTTAATGTCAATTGAATATATCATTTTTTAATTTAAATTTCAATAAATTTATTGTTATTTTAAATTTTCATTAAAGAACAAAGAATAATAATTATCCATGTGCGATTTAATATTGATACGTTTTTTTAAAAGAAATTATATGTAAAAGTAAGGCTGAAAATATATATAATTAGCGATATTGAGAAGGTTGTCGTGAATAGATTTAATAATTTGCTAAAGTTGGTGAGGAAGTAAGGCTAATGGCATATTTAACATACTTCAGAAATTATTATATGATATATTATTAGTTTTTAAGGTATCTCATATAAATTGATTATTGGAATTAGTGAGACTAATAAATCATGTTATAATAATTTATATGAAATTTATTATTATATGATGAGGTTTTATATGAAAAAGTTAATTTGACATGAGAATAGTAAAAAAAGAGAATTTATCCTTCATATTATTCAAAAAGTTTTTACTTTTATTTCTTGAATATTACTTTTATTTCTTTCAACAATATTCAAGGTTTGACATGAGAATAAGTCTTAAAAGGGAAATTATTTTTACTTTTATTTCATTCAAGGTTTGACATGAGAATAAGTCTTAAAAGGGAAATTATTTTTACTTTTATTTCATTCCATATTTTTATATTTATAATATTCAATGAGGTTTTACTTTTATTTCATTCAACATTCTTATATGTATAACATTTAGGGTTTTCAATTCAAAGCACTTATTGATGTCATATTTGTTAGATTTGTTAGTATTTTTAATTTTTGACGGTTTGTTAAATTTAGTTTATTAATCTTGATGAGAATACATATCATTATATAAATCATTTTTTTTATGAAAGATTAATAATTTTTAAGATGGAGCAAACATTAGTTTGGTAGCATTAGATGTGTTCTAGTCATGAAAATTGGTGGAGAACTAAGGGACATAAATTTTGAATAACCCAAAAACTCTTTCGTGAAATTCCACCCGAATTTTATTTTATTAAAATAAGTAATATTATTAATGGGGTTCCTAAGTCTAAACTTAGGAAAATTAAAATATTAATGAGTATTAATTAAAATATGGGTGAGAATGTTTTAGAAAACGGATCAAGTCAAGTTTTAATCTTAGCCATTGATTAGAGACTTAATCTCGACCGTTGAAGTCTCGACAAGAAAAGTATAAGAAGGAGGCTTGGGGTTCATTTGAAAACACAAAGGGTTGATCAGTGAGTTCAATATTCCGAAGGCAAAGTTGGCTAAAGAATTTGAATAAGTGATCAAGCAGTGAGGATCAGAGGCAATACTAGAAGGAAGTGATTCCCAATTCCAGTGAATATACTTCAGAGAAGACAATGAAAGATCAGAGAGGCAACACAGTGCCAAGGAGGGACAACACAACAACTGGAGAAGGTTGACACAGAACTACTATGGGTGATTGACAGATGAAATCTTGATTTCTCAACAACAACAAGGGTGACACAATCAGAGGGAGTCATCACGCAGAAGCCACAAAGTGACTGTGTAGGCTCACGCAGAGACTGCAGTGGGTCATCCAGGAGCTGGGGTCAATGCAAAATCTCCATGTTCAGTGTGAGAAAATTCTCACTATTTTTCTATCAGTTATCTTCTCCGAGTGGATTGCCATTTCTCTAGGGCATCCAGATTGTATTCATAAAATTTATTGCCAATAATAGAAACGCTCATATTTACTGCACCGGTTTTCCTGCATTGGGTTTCTTCCGAGGACTATTGTCCAAAAAAAAGTGTGTCAATGTGACTGTTCATGTGTTGGTGTTCCTCTTGTTTTTCTCAATTCATAATTTGTGAAGTCTGCAGCTGAATCAATTTTGATATTTACTAAAGCATTGGTAAATAATTTATTATTGTAAATAAGTGGGAGGAATAAATCAATCACTGCAACATATTTTTTTTTCACACGGTATCAAAGCAAAGATCAAGCAAGATGGCAATAATTTCTGCAATATAGGGTGGTGGTGCCACATTGGTAGCAAATCGATCTCCAAAAGATTCACGCAGTCCCTTGCAAAAATTATCTGCAGAGAAAACTAGCATGGAGAACAGTAGAGATCATAATATTTATGAATTAGTTTCCAGGCTGGAAGAGGAATTTGCTTGCTTATCGAGTTCTGCACCAGTCGAAGATTGGTACATTGATAATAGGGCTTCAACTTATATGACTGGAGAACGAGAATATTTCTCAAGCTATCAAGAGGAACAAATGAACTTCCAAATCACAATGGGTAACAGGATGAAATGCACACCAATAGGAAAGGGAACCATTACATTCTAGACAGCAGGAGATAGCCTTCGGGCCACTAACGACCTGCATGCGCTAGGTATGGGAATGAATTTGATTTCAGTATCTCAATTACAAGATAAAGGATATGATGTATACTTCATCGGTAATAGAGTATATGCCAAACATCCTAAGAGGAAAAAGAGGGCCTAGATTGGAACTCGAAGCAACAGGTTATATAAGTTGCAACTCGAGTCTCCTATGTCATTGATAAACAATAATGTTAGTGGAGAGAAAGACTTGAATGAACTGTGGCATAGAAGGATGGGACACTATCATCATGGGGCATTAAGGATCTCAAGGAAACTGTTACGGGGGTTCCAATGCTTACTACCAAGCATGATGATACATGCAAAGGTTGCGTACTAGGCAAGTATGCCAAAGCAGCTTATTCCAGAAGCAACAATAGAGCTCAAAGTGTATTGGGTTTAATACACTCAGACATCTGCGGTCCAATGTCTACAAGAACTATCAGTGGTGTTGACTATTTTGTCACCTTCATAGATGACCATTCCAGGAAAACTTGGATTTATTTCTTAAAAATCAAGGATGAAGTCTTTGATCAGGTTAAGGAGTTTAAGGCTCCAATTGAAAACCTTATAGGAAGGAAGATCAAAATATTGGGCTTAGGTAATGGTGGAGAATACACGGATAAAAAATTCACAGATTTCTGTGCAAGAGAAGCGATCAAAAGAGAATGGACAACACCTTATAATCCAAAACAAAATCGATTTACAAAAAGGAAGAACAGAACTATTGTTGGAGCAACAAAGGCGATGTTATATGATAAGAATCTACCCAAGTTTTTATGGGCAGAAGCATGCAACACGGTTGTATACATTCATAACAGGACCCCTCACAGTGCTTTAAGAAAGAAGACACCAGAGGTTCTTTTCACAGAAAAGAAGCCAGAAGTGAGTCACCTCAAGATATTTGGAAGTGTGGCTTATTGTCATATTCCAGATGAGAAGCAAAGCAAGTTAGAACAGACTGTCGAAGTTGGATATCTCATGGGTTGCATCGAGACTTCAAAGGCATACCGAATCTACATTTCGAGCAGTAGGAAGATTGTAGTAAGGCAGGATGTAAAGTTCATGGAAGATAGAGCTTTCAGGAAATCTCGAGAGATGCCTTTTGAAGAACAGGTTGAGGATATTCCTCTGGTCCAACAACAAGGAGCAGATCTAGCAGGAAGACATGTATCTAGTTCAAGCATTGTAACCGGTACTAGCATCTCCTCAAGAGAAGACAAGCCAAGAGTATCACAGTAGGTACAACAACAGAAAGAAGAACAAATGGAACCTCCCACCACTAGTGGAAGGACTAGCTGAGAGGTACGACAGACTCTAAGGGGCACAGAAGAATTTGTTGGAGCTCCTAGAGCTGAGAAAAGGCAGCGTAGACAACTTGACAAGTACCAAGCATTGGTAGCTTAGGTTGAAGAACACTCTAGTTTTTGTGAAGCCGTACAACACCAAGTGTGGGTGGATGCCATGGTAGAAGAGTATAGTTCCATTATGACAAATGATGTCTGGGAAATTGTACCAAGACCAGAGAACATATCAGTTGTGGGTTCGAGATGGATCTACAAGATCAAGTATGTTGCAGATCAGCATAGACAAGTATAAGGCTAGGTTCGTCGCGAAAGGGTATGCTCAAAAGGAAGGAATAGACTATGAAGAGACCTTTGCCCCAATAGCTCGGTATACCTCTATCAGATCCATTATATCCCTTGCAGCATAGATGGGATGGGAGATTCACCAAATGGATGTCAAGACAACTTTCTTGAATGGGGTGATAGAAGAAGAGGTATATATCGAACAACCAAAAGGTTTTGAAACACATGAAAAGAGAAATCATGTGTGTAGATTGAAGAAAGTCTTGTATTGGATGAAACAAACACCCAGAGCTTGGTATGGTCGAATTGACAACGACTTACAACAATTGGGATTCATCAAGAGCGATATCGATCCCAATCTTTATTATACGTTAGTAGAAGATGAGTAATCAATTCTAGTATTATATGTGGATGATCTATTTTAACGAGATCATTTAGACTCATAGAGGATTGCAAGAAGAACCTGGAAACATAATTTGACATGGAAGATTTGTAGAAATTTCCCACCTGTAGATCCCCTGATAATGCAATATACTAAAGCAAAATACTTGATCTACTTCTACAGCCAATTTAGCGGAAGCTTAATCGAACATGAGCAACATCAATAAGAACACATATAACTAATAAGAAGGAATCAATCACACATAACACAGAAGAAATATCCAGGGAAAAGCACCAGCCTAAAATCCCATCTCTGTATTATCATACAAGTGGAAATATGACCAGTATTACAAAAAGAATCAACTCAAAAGCTATCCTACTCTCTCTATAATACCTCTACTACTCATAGACAGTCAAAGGTCTCTCTCTAACCTCTAGTCTGCCCTTCAAGCCTCCTATTTCTTTGCGCAATTCTGATTGGGGTCCAGTGCAACCACTTGTGTGAATTGGCCTCTTCCCACACTGACTAACCTCTAAATCAACTACACAGTCCTGAAGAAGATAAATCCTCATCCATGGATGAGCTTTCTTTATAGGAAAAATTTCATCCAACTGATAGTACACTGTCCCTTTGATTTCAATTGGGTCTCTATCTAAACTGACATGCATGAGTTATTCATGAGAGAATCTTCAGTTATCTGAAGTGCAGTAGTGATATGCAAGCATGCATTAACTAACTGAACTTACTTAATTTAAACAAACTATTTAAATCAAATATAACTGGACTTGACTCAGTTAACTGAGCCAACTAATTACTACTCAAATTAGAACTCATCCTTATCTCTTTAACTGATGGATAAATTCCTCAATTAATAGATAAATTGTTGCATGTCCTCACATAAACTTCATGTTTGATTTTTCACAACTAATTAACTCATGGAGAATTAATTTATTTATTTTCAAACAGATGTTAAGTTCAAATTTGAATTTTACTTCCTATTTTTAGTCCAGGGACTGACTAAAATAGGAATCCATCATGAACTGCTAAAATAGAATGCTATTTTTAGCACTTCTATTTTTCATTCCCTGTTTCTTTTAGTCCAGGGACTGACTAAAATAGGAATCCATCATGAACTGCTAAAATAGAATGCTATTTTTAGCACTTCTATTTTTCATTCCCTGTTTCTTAATCCAGCACTGATACGCAAACTGCTATTTTTAGCACTTCTATTTTTAGCATTTCTTGTTGTCATTTTCAACACTCCCTCTCACCAAGAAAAGCTTCAACTCGAACCCGATCATGTACCTTTGGAATGTTCTGCATGCAACACTTCTACCAAGTGTGGTTGCTCCAACAACTCTAGAAACAAAAAAAAACTCCCAACTGAGCTCTCTATTGGGCTAGAAACATACTATGATGCTGAAGCTCTACCTACTCCTGACAAGTGCTCCCTCTCCGACCTCTGAGCTGTTGCAACACTCCATGCATCTCACACCGTTGCACACCTCTTTGTGCCATCCTACACTAGTGCAACACTCCTGTGCCTCTCGCATCATTGCAACCTACTAGCTCTACACAGTCATGGGACTCCTACACTGTAGTTCTACCTGCCGCTCCATCCGCATATGTCTCTACCCAATCATTCAGTCCTGCTACTCCTCATCGGAGCTCCTGTAGCAAAGTCAAATCAAAGAGGTTGGGTACCTCAAGGATCCTGTCCCTCCTCCTTGGGACGATCGCTCTACATCGCCCCACCTCCTACTTGGAGGTATGGCTGAATGTGATCCCTCTGCCCACCTGGCTCGAAGTTTCCCCCTACTAGAGGTCTCTGCATGAGTGGATGCCTCCACTATGTCTCCTCTTGGTTCCCTAGTTGTGGCTGCTCCACAACCTCCTGAAGATTCTTCACCAATTGTGGCTCCTCCACAATCATCTCAGACTTCTTCTGGCGCTGCATGTTGAGAGGTAATGTACTCTCCCTCTCAACCACCAAGTCTCCATCAGTTTCCTTGCTCCTCAAGGCTTTGCATGCATCTTGAACCTGAAGATCATACAGGTTCTTGACCTATGAACCAATCTGCTTCACATGTCTAGTGATGATGTTTCTAAAGAAAACCTTTCCCTTATTGAAGACTACATCATAGTCTCTGTCTTCCAGCATCGCGATTGACACCAAGTTTCTCTTTAGTCCTGGTACATGACATCGGTCAAGGTAAGGTGAACTCCATGCTCTCGCTAAAAAATAACCATGCCTACACCTGAGACACTATACTTTTCATCATTACCCATCGCTATGAGTATCTGGAGATCTTTCTCCTCCAAAGTACTAAACAAATTCTTGTCGCAGATCATGGGGAAAGAAGCTCCACTGTCAAGAAACCAACCACTTCCCACCATGGATGAAACCATGCATGCGAAGAGTGTGAAATCCAACTCGAACTGTGAAGCAAGTGCCTCACCTTCTGATCCTTCCACGAATCCCTTCTTGGATTTCCTTTGTGGACAATTTGTAGCAAAATGGCCCACCTCATGACAACGAAAGCATCGCACTTTCGATTTGTCAAACTTCTTCCCACCATGGGAAGAATTGGATTCAGAATGAGAAACCTTCTCCTTCCCCTTCTTTGCGTTACTCGCTAAGGCACAATTTTCTTCATTCTCCATGGATGAAGAACCATCTCTAATGCTTCTTCTTATCTCCTCCTGCATCAAATCCGACCAAAGTTGTTCCCAATCTGGCAGTTTCTCTCTTCCATTAACCGAGTCCTGGTAGCTATGCCAGCTCTTAGGAAGACCGAGGAGTGCAAGACTCACCATTGCATCATTAGCTATCACGATCCCTACACTTCCAAGCTCATCCCTGCATGTGGTGAGCTTGTTCAGATACGTAGAGATCGTGTCGCCCTTTTCACACTTGATCTTTCAAAGCTTGTCTTTCAGTGCCAGCTTCCTCTGATCACTGTTATTCTGATATAGATCTTTCAATGTTTTCCACATTGAAACGGTGTCTCCTTCCCATGGAGACTCGAGACTATGTGATCTCGAACTCCCTCCAGAAGGATTCTCCTTGCTCTAGCCACACATTTCTTCCATTCATCCAATTCAGCAGCACCAGTTGGCTTGACGACTTCTTGATCAATGAAGTCCTTTAGACCGTTATCCTCTAGTACTACTTCCATGCGATCCTTCCAGGCTATATAATTCAAACTGCCATCAAGGGCATATTCGAGTCTCAAACCATAGAACGCCATAGGTGAAATAGAGATGTGATAAGAACTTTATTTCTATATTCATAAATCCCAAACTTCAACTTCTCCCTTCTTGTATATTGTTCTTCCTTGATCACATGTGCTCCGATACCATGTAGAAATTTCCCACCTATAGATTACCTAATAATGCAATATACTAAAGAAAAATACTTGATCTACTTCTACAACCAATTTAGCGGAAGCTTAATCGAACATGAGCAACATCAATAAGAACACATATAACTGATAAAAAGGAATCAATCACACATAACACAAAAGAAATATCCAGGGGAAAGCACCAGCCTAAAGCCCCATCTTTGTATTATCATACAAGTGGAAATATGACCAACATTACAAAAAGAATCAGCTCAAAAGTTATCCTGCTCTCTCTGTAATACCTCTACTGCTCATAAACAGTCAAAGGTCTCTCTCTAACCTCTGGTCTACCCTCCAAGCCTCCTATTTCTTTGCGCAATTTTGATTGGGGTCCAATGCAGCCACTTGTGTGAATTGGCCTCTTCACACACTCACTAACCTTTGATCCAACTACGCAGTCCCGAAGGAAAAAATTCACCCAACTGATAGTACAATGTCCCTTCTTTGATCTTAATTGGATCTCCGTCTAAACTGACAGGGATGAGTTATTCATGAGAGGATCTTCAGTTATTTGAAGTGCAACAGTTATATGCAAGCATGCATTAACTAACTGAACTTACTTAATTTAAACAAATTGTTTAAATCAAATATAACTGGACTTGACTCAATTAACTGAGCCAACTAATTACTACTCAAATTAGAACTCATCCTTATCTCTTTAACTGATGGATAAATTCTTCAATTAATAGATAAACTGTGGCATGTCCTCACATAGACTTCATGTTTGATTTTTCACAGCTAATTAACTCATAGAGAATTAATTAATTTATTTTCAAACAACTGTTAAGTTCAAATTTAAATTTTACTTCCTATTTTTAGTCCAGGGACTAACTAAAATAGGAATCCATCCTGAACTGCTAAAAATAGAATGTTATTTTTACCACTTCCATTTTTCATTCCCTGTTGCTCAATCCAGCACTGGTACCCAAACTGCTATTTATAGCAATGTTATTTTTAGCACTTCTATTTTTAGCATTTATTGTTACCATTTTCAATAGGATTTGGGGCAAATGCACTACTTTTTGGGATTGAAAGTTTGGCAGCAAGATGGTGAGATCTTCTTTGGCCAAGGTAAATATGCATCAGAAATTTTGAAAATATTGAGAATGCAAGATTGTCGACCTATGGCTACACCTATGATTACCAATTGGAAGAAAATAGATGCATCCAAAGGCAAGGAAGTGGACCCCACCTTATACAAACAGCTCATTAGGTCACTTATGGATCTGGTCAATACCAAGCCAAACATATGTTATGTTGTCAACACCCTTAGTGAGTTCATGATGGAACCAGAAAGGGCACACTAGGCAGTAGCAAAGCACATTCTCAGGTATGTGCGGGGAATAATCAATTTTGGATTAAGATACACCAAGGGCGATGATATCGAATTGAGTGGATTCACTGATGCATATTGTGCAAGAAGTTCAATAGACAGGAAAAGTACCACTAGGTATTGCTTCGGTATTGGATCTGCGATGACCTCCTGGTGCAGTAAGAAGCAAAAGTATGTAGCACTGAGCTCGGTTACCGCTGAGTATATGACAACTAGCACAACATGTGAAGCTATATGGCTCAGGAAACTGCTTGTAAATCTATTCAGGAAGAGGATAGAAGCACAAAAATCTTCTGCGATAATCAAAGTTGTGTCAAGCTCTCTAAAAATCCAGTGTTTCATGATTGCTCCAAACACATGATATTTAGTCACTTTATCAGGGACTGTGTTCAGTCTGGGGCGGTACAGTTGGAGTATACTCCTACAAGAAATCATGTAGCAGATGCACTCACTAAGGCTCTATGAAGAACAAATTTTGTTCAATTCCCATAACATATGGGTATGTTAGAAAATCCTTTTCAATAGCGTGATGTAGCATTTGAGAGGGAGTTGTAGTACAGATACAACAATTGCAGTGGCAATGTCATGGGCAGCAGTACAGTAGCAACAACAACGCAGTGTTGGTGGCAGCATCAATGCATAAAAGAGATACTTTAGAGATAGAGCAACATGCAGTTGGACATTGTTGCTAGAGCACATTCCTCAATAAGAGGGAGTGTTAGTTTTTGGTAGCATCGGATGTGCTCTAGCCATGAAAATTGGTGGAGAGGCTAAGGCACATGAGTTCTAAAGAACCCAGAAACCGTTTGGTGAAATTCCACCCGGATTGTTTTTTATTAAAACAACTAATATTTTTTAATGGGGTTCCTAAGTCTAAACTTAGGAAAACTAAAATATTAATGAGTATTTATCAAAATATGGATGAGAATGTTCTAGAAGACGGATCAAGTCAAGTTTTAATCTTAGCCATTGATTAGAGACTTAATCTCAGCTATTGAAGTCTCAACAAGAAAAGTATGAGAAGGAGGCTTGGGGTTCATTTGAAAACACAGAGGGTTGATCAAGTTTGATATTCCTAGGGCAAGGTTGGCTAAGGAATTCGAACAAGTGATCAAGCATTGAGGATCAAAGGCAGTATTGGAAGGAAGTGATTTCCAATTTTAGTGAATATACTTCAGAGAAGACAGTGAGTATCAAAGAGGTTGAGTAGTGCCAAGGAGGGACAGTGCAACAACTAAAGGAGGTTGACACATAACTGTTGGGGGATAGCAGAGATCAGTGTCAGGAATCATTGTGGGTGATTGACAAATGAAATCTCGATTTCCTAGCAACAGACGCAACAATAGCAAGGGTGACGCAGTCAGAGGGAGTCTTCACGCAAAAGCCACACAGTGACTATGTAGGCTCACGCAGAGACTGCGCAGTGGGTCATCCAGGAGTTGGGGCTAGTGCAAAATCTCTAGATTAAGTGTGAGAAAATTCTCACTATTTTTTTATCAGTATCTTCTCTAAGTGGATGGCCATTTCTCTGGGGCATCCAAATTGTATTCAGAAATTTAATGCTAATAATATAAACCCTCAAATATGTTGCATAAGTTTTCCCGCATTGGGTTTTTCCATAGACTATTATCCAAAAATAAGCGTCTCGATGTGATTGTTCATGTGATGGTGTTTCTCTTGCTTTTCTCAGTTCATAATTTGTGAAGTCTGCAGCTGAATTTATTTTGATATTTACTGAAGCATTGGTAAATAACTTATTATTGTAAATAAATAGGAGAACTAAATCAATCACTGTTGCATAATTCTTTTCACAATAAATGCCTTCAAGAATGCACATCACATATATGTTGGGCTTCAAAGATCAATTAAACTAAGGCCTAGACCAAGCACCCTTCAAGAAGGGTAATTCCCTCTTATTTTAAGCTTGCCTAGTCCTCATTGACCATACATGCCTATTTAAATTGTTGGAGAACCATACATGTCGATATAAATTGTTGCAAGCCTATCATCAATAACTTTCTTTCCTTCTCAACACGTAGATAATTCCTTAGTAGACCACCTTGGCTACTTTTCACGTGTTCCTTTATCTACAGTTCTTACATCAAACTCCCTTGGCCTTCACTCTAAATGTTCCACCTCACTAAATCTATCATTAAAGAACTCTTCAAATTTGTCCTCGCTAAAATTTGTGTTATCTTGACACGATTTATTGTGATCTAACCAATTTATATTAGATGTTTCTTCACAAGTTTTGGGGCTTGACTTGGATCTCTTAATTTCACTTCTCTACATATTGCTCTAGAGCATAAGACTATGTTTATAGACATATGCAGATATGGGGTGGTCTCAAGCTAGTGGTAAACACTTAAATATTTCAAAAAGACATTCATCAAGCCACATGCTAATAAGATAGATTATTTTTCTTGCTTTGATTTTGTCTATATGAATGGTATGGTGACTTAGTCATGGAACTTTTATGAAGAGTCAAAATTCTTCAATTCAAGTTGCAAGTGACGAAAAGAGATCCATATCCATACAATTAGATAACTTAAACTTTCCAAAGTCTTCATCACTTACATACAAGAAAATATTGCACCCTCAATACGAAACATTTATATCTTAAATCAAATTTTGAAAACCAATTTTTTACGTCTTTCAAGGAAAATAAACCAAGCATACAATGGGAAGGAACAACCAAAAAACGAACTCCGAGAAAATATAATAGATAATTAAAATATAGCTACAAAATCCAATAGATGGCAAGTAACCCTTGTAGATCATCTAACATACTTGGTTTTATTTTTTCCCTTTCAATGTCACATAATACTATGTTAGAATTCGTTAAAATGATTAACCAATTAAATGTTTAGTTGAAATTATGTTTATTTTGTTTCTTTTTCAATATGAAATTAGAAATAATATATGTTCACTATTTAAATAGTGGAAATCAGAAGCCCTTATAGATCATCTAAAGTACTTGGTTTTATTTTTTTCCTTGTCAATGTCGCATAATACTATGTTAGAATTAGTTAAATTTATTAAACAATGAAATGTTTAGTTGAAATTAAAGTTCATTTTGGTTTTTCAATATAAAATTAGGAATAATATATGTTTATTGTTTTAAATAGTTGAAGGAATAATATATGTTTATTGTTTTAAATAGTTGAAATTAGAAGTTCTTTCGGTTCATTGAATATAAAATTAGGGATATTAGATGTTTATGGTCTCACAAATTATATTTCAAGAAAATTATCAAATGTAAATTTTATTTTTATAAAACTATAATATTATTTTTTTTAATATTATAAATTAAATTTAAATTAATATTACAAATTTAAATTTTAAATTGAAGTTTGATAATTACTTTTTAACATCAGATTAATGAAATTAAAACATTATCAATAATATTTTAAAACTTAATTATATAAAATCATTAATACTAATAAATTTATATATATAATACATAAAATTCCTTCTCAAATAAAAAATTAAAATTAAAAAAAATGATATTTTTTAAATGAATAACAAAATGGTATTTATTAATTTATAATTGGTTAAAAACAATTAAATTATTGTTTTTAATATTATTTCTAATGAATTATAAAAAAATAATATATATATATATATATATATTTAGATAGTAAAGGAGAATATATAGATATTATTATAATGAGATAAATAATATATACAATTATAATAGAATGTTTTTATTTATTTATTTATTTATTTATTTTAATAGGAATGAGATTTGTTGCCCCTATTACATCAAATATAATTACTTCATAAATGCCACAAAAGGACTAGTTATAACTGACTCTACAGACTTGAATCTATGTAGTTGATTATTCACCAAACCACTCAAACTAAAATCCTTTAATCAGGTCTAAAGTTCTAATATTTTATAATTCGTATAAACACAAACTTTATTTGACAGTGATATGTATTTACATTCCAAATGCAAAATGAAAATATTATAGAACATTAAAAATATTAAATTACTATCAATAGCCTAGTAGGCTAGGCTTCACAAGCTAGTAGTGTTGTAAGCTTTTACTTAGTCCAAGAGTAAAATATAATGACCAAGGGAAGGGAGATAATCTGACTACAACTAACACATCAAAGCAGAGAAATAATACGAGAAATTGTGAGTTTTGGTGGACATTGATTTCATGCTACATTGAACAAATAGTTGAAATATCTAGTGGGATAGAGTGTTAAAAGGCACTAAGATAATTAGATAAGATAATTATATTTATGTCCAACTAATGACCACAAAGTAAGTTAAAGGGACTGTTGAGAACGCTGATGTATATACAAAGTGGGAGAACCAAAGGGTCTCCTATAAAAGATACAATGGATGAAGTAAATCAACATCTGGCCCTAGTGGAGAAGATCCAGGAGCTAATAGGTCTAAGGATCAGACCCATCTCTCCTAACATCTGAGGTTGAATGAATAACACTAAAAAAACTCGACAAAGTCTGTTGGCCTGATGAAGAGCCGATGGAAAGTGCAGACTGTCCACTAAATCGTATCCTGGGGGGGTTCACACGATGTTGAATGCTGGAGGACCTAGTCTGTCTCCCAAGAACGAATCTGAGATGGAAATGTTGCTGAGATCTCGTGTGGAAGGGTGAGGTCCCACATATCCTCACTGATCTGGAGTTTGGATACATACTGGTGTCAATCGATCTCTTGGTGCCCTTGTCTGAAGGTAGTACCCTGAAAAATGTCGTGATCCTCTGTGTGGGGTTTGGTTTGATGGGAGGTTGAAGAATATGCGCTCGGAACCTAAGAGACTCCTGCATATATAGGACCAAACATCTCTAATCGAGGTACCTGAAAAAGTCGGCGAGGGTCCGAGAATCTCTGAACAAGCAATGAAACCATCCTCTGATATCGTAGTAGACAAGGCATCCAAGGATGAAGTGCACCTCGGTCTCTACTTCCTGTAAATGACATACCTAGCAGAGTCTGTCTAGTCTATCCACCTAATGGTCTGTCTCTACCCGAAGTCTATGAGAACCTACTTTGAACTAGCCCAAAGGAACGCAAAGAGCATGCATCCAATGGTGAAACGTATACTAGGGTCGAACAATGAGCCTGTCTCTCAACTCCAAGAAGTGCTTAGCGTAGAAGGCCATCTTTGGGCGCAACCCTCCTAGAGGATTCCAAAGCAACCTGGACGAACTACCTGTAGATGTCCTCCCTGATGATCTTGTTTAACTCCTGTCTAGTAGGTAAAAGGTGACTAGGAGCATCTAAGGAATATCAAAAAGGAGGGAGACGATCCAACTGAATTCCCACTGACTCTAAGAGGTTTGAAACTCCTGTAAACCAACATCTGGCTCAGCCTGAGGGAGTTGAACGGGAAATAGTCTCAAAAGAGCAATATGCCAAGTAAGGATAACGGTCCCTACTCTTTATCGAGTCTGCCAAGCCCTAGACATGATGCAAGAAAGAAACCAATATGAAGGTCGTCTCAAGCCGAAAGGGCTGAGCTCCAAACTCTGCAAGGATGATGTGTTGCGGCACTGTCAGTTTGCACCTTATGATACAGCAAAGAAGAAGAATTTGGACTCTCTCAGTTGAAGCTCAGTCTGACTCAAGTAAAGAATATCCCCAAATCTCTGAGCCATATAGAATAGTGGGACGAATCAAGCTGTCCATGAGGCTCATCTTGGACGAGATGTCCTGGAAGTGATGTCAAAAGCATTGTCTCTCGAGAAGGGCTAAGGATCCATATCCTTTGTTGATTTGAGGCCGAAGCGTTGGTCGCAAACTAAAGCGGGGACTTGAGAATTGCACCCCCAAGTAAGTATATGTGCTGGTGATCTCAATCTCCTCCCCTCTAAATAGAAAGTGAAGGTCTGAGGTTTTCTTCACCGCATTGAAGATCATAACCTTGGTTGTACCCAAGTTGACCATCAACTGTCGATGTCACAAAACAGAGCTAAAGCATCCAGCTACCTCTGTAATCCTTCTAGGGATGAGGAGAGGAGGACCACGTCATCAACAAAGAGTAAAATAGATATCAAAACCTGGTGAAGAAGGCAGCCATCAGTGTCCAGGATATGCTCATGTAGAAATGCTTCCAACTCATCAATGTAGATCCCAAACAGGGTAGGGGACAGTGGACAACCCTGTTTAACCGCAATAGTGCTTCGAATGAAATTAGACATCCCATGGGCTGCAAGAAGACGACCAAGAACAAACTCACATAGGCACATAATAGTGGTCAAAAGGGTTCCAGAGATGTCAATATTTCTGAGTCTCTAGAGCAAGGCCTCCCTTGGAACAGAATCAAAAGCTTTCCGAAAATCTACGAAACAACAATAGACTTTCGAAGGGCGGTGTCGTGCCTCCTTAATCACAACACAAAGGGTGAAGAAGTGGTCAATGGTCTGATAATTCGGTTGAAAACCTGCCTGTCCCCTAGCTCCGAGTTGGCTCTGCTTAAGGTCACTGGAGAGCTTCCTATGTAGAATAGTAGCATACAACTTCGAGAACATGTGACCCACCATGATCATTCTGTAGTTATTCAGATTTGAGCTCGAACCTAATTTGTGGATCAGATGGATGATGTGGTGTGCCCATGTCAATGGAAAACCTTCACGGACTACATGGTTGAAGAGATCAGCCAAGTAGCTAACCAAGGCATGGAAATTGTGCTTAAAGAACTCTGTTTGGTAGCTTTCCTCATCGGCTACTTTGTTGTTGTTCATCACCCAAATGGCCTCTCTAATATCTTTGTCTGAGAATAGATAGCAGGAAGAGGGTGGGGAGGTAACATGAATTTGGGCCTGCTCGGGAATATCATAAAGGTTGGAAGTGTGAGAAAACATGGATGTAGGGTCGAGGTCAAGTGGAAGAGGGGAGCGTCGGGGAAGGATGGTATGCCAGAATTGTTTAGGGGAGTGGGCAAGGAGAGCATAAAGTTCTCGTCTTCTATAGGAGACAAAGAGTTGTTTCTTGTGACGAAGGAGATGACGATAAGAAGCTTTGAGGTCGGAGTAGAAGGCTTGAGAGTGGGTGAAAGCATATTGAAGTTCTCGATGTAGAGTCTTGCATTCATCATCATACCATTTGTTCACGGGGCAAGATCCAACTTTAGGGGAGATGGAAGTGGAACAAGTGGAGTGGGGGGGAGAATTTGAGTGTTGCTTCCCAAATGTCAGTTAAAAGACAAGTGTATTTAGTGGAAGCAGAATCAAGCAAGGAGAATTGGGTTTTCGATGGGAGCATCTTGAGAACAAGCATCTGTGACCCTTAAATCTGAAACATATTCCGACTAATGAGATTTGTAGGTGAGTACTCATGTGCTTATCTCCGATACCCTGAGATCGCTATCACTGATATCATCACTGGCCTGCCTACCGATAGAGCACACTCACTACTTCATATTTCGAAAATGTGATGGCCTTATTCCACAACTAATCCACTCTCATGCACCCATGTCAACTCAAATCAAAGTACAACATGAATTATCCCATTACAACATAGGGTCGCATGAGCCCTGCTCAATATACATACTTGGTCTTTTCGCAATGCACTGTCAATGAAACATTGAAAGGCATTAGAGATTGAGAAGGTCATTGATTGGGGTTTTGATGAATACACTACCGAACTAGTGTTCATAGTGGTCTGATAAAAATCGACGTCTAAGAATAAAAGCTCAAAGCATGCTAACAAACCCTGACGAAAAATCCAGTTGTCAATTTTTTAAGGATGAATGACAGGGATGCATCCATGGTCTCAACCATATTAATCATTTAAATGTCACATCAAAACATCACTCCTATTAGAGGAAACCAGTGTTGTGGGGGAGAGCCCCCCCCCTCTCGATCCTGCTCCCAATCTGCGCTCCGGGCAAGAGCGAAGAAGGGAGCGATTTTTATAACCCTGGAGCGGTCAGGGAGTGATCGCTCCCGACCGCTCCCGGGTTATAAAAATCGCTCCCAGAGCAACTAAAACGACGGACGGGGGCAAATGGCACAAACAACAAGAACAAGATAGAAAAAAAAATTAATAATAAAAAATAAAAAAATAAAATTCCAGTGGGATATAAAAATAATAATTAATTAATTAAATAAAAATAAAAAAAAAATCGGTTTTTTGATATAAATTGAGGGAGGGAGGGTAGGAGGGTTTCATTATCATTATGAGAGTGAGAGTGAGAGCTCAATTGAGATTGAGAAAGGGAGATTGAGAGAGGGTGAGAGTGAGGACTCAGGAGCAAGGAGAGAGTGATAGAGAGCAAGGAGCAAGGAGAGAGTGAGGAGAAAGGAAGGAGCAAGGAGCAAGGGGAGATTGAAGAGCAAGGGGAGATTGGACACTAAAGAGGTAGGCTCACCGCTCTACAATATTGAATAGAATGTCTAGATTTTTTTTTTTAATGTTTATTAAATTATTCCTAATTTCTAAATAAATAAATAAATTTTTCTCTATTTCTCATTCTCATTCCCATTCCATTTTTTTAAATTTTGCAAATTCAAAACTTCAAATTGCAAACATCATGGTTATATTTCTTGGCATTTTCTTCTTCTTGGTTCCTTTTTTGGTTATTATGGAGCTGGAGAGCAAAAAAATGAGGGTTGAAATTAAAAATGAAGGGGGACATAGTGGATTTGATGAAAACCCCGGTGAGGAGGAGCTGGAGGAAAGTGAACATGAGTCAGCTCAAAAAACTAAACAAGACCAAACCCCATTGTGGAAATATGTTAACAGGTCTGAAGCAAGGAAAGGGGGTGGAACCACTAAATTTCATTGTCCCCATTGCAACAATAATTACACAAGTTCATACACCCGTGTCAGAAAACATCTCTGCGGGAAAATGCCATGGGATGGAGATAAACAAATAGGAATCAAAACTTGTACAAGTGTGTCAGCAACAGATAGAGCCAAATACATAAGGGAAGAGGAGGAAGCCCAATACAAATATAAAAAATCAAAGGGTTTCTTTGAACCAAGCTCACAATCACATGCACAAAGAACTCCTTCAACATCCTCCCAAGGCAATGGATATGGAGGCACAGGATCACCAGGTTTAAGGCGTAGAACCATATCAGATTTCCTTAATGAAGGGTGTAGGAATGATGTGGATTCAAAAGTTTACAAGTTTCTCTATGCATGTGGGATACCATTCAATGTTCTTCGCTCACCTTATTGGCACGAAATGATTTCTTCCATAAATGATGCCCCTAAAGGATACAAGAGCCCTGGGTATAACAAGGCAAGAACCGTTGGACTTGATCATGAAAAAGCAAAAATATCACATTCTTTGAATAGAATGACAACTTCTTGGACTGACCATGGGGTGTCCATTGTATCTGATGGATGGACAAATGTAAAAGGCAAGCCATTGATAAATGTTCTTGCTATGTCTGTTAGTGGTGCCATCTTTCTTTCAACATATGATTACTCAAACAAGTTCAAGACCGCCATCAACATTGCAAAACCATTACTTGAAACAATTAATCGTATTGGGCCATACAATGTCATCCAAGTCATTACTGATAATGCACCTAATTGTAAGGCAATGGGAGCACTTATTGAGGATAAATACCCCAACATATTTTGGTCTTGGTGTTTGCTTCACACAATGAACCTTTTGATGCATGATATTGTTAAGAACAAAAACGAACATTACGAATGGATTGGTGATTTGTATAAGAAAGGAAAACAAATGATAAAATTTATTACAAATCATAGCAATACCCATGGCCTTTTCTGCAGTCACTCGAGATTGGAGTTGTTGAAGATTGTGAGGACTAGATTTGGTAGCTATTACCTCACCTTCAGACGCCTTTTGAAGGTAAGAGAGTCATTGGATAGCATGGTATCAAGTCCACACTAGCAGGTATTAAAGGAAAGCGCTAGAAATGTAGCTGACAGGCAAGGTTTTGAACAGGTAGAGGAGGCCGCTCTTGATGGTATGTTTTGGGCACGTGTGAAGCAAGTATTGGATTTCACCAAGCCCATTTATCACATGATTTGGTTTGCAGATACAGATAAACCAGTAATTAGCGAGGTGTATGAGCAAATGGATACCATGCTGGGACAAATAAAAGATATTGTTCATAACAATGATCCCAATTTGTACAAACTGATTCACGATTGTGTGTGTGTACGGTGGGATAAACTTAATGTTCCACTACATTGCTTGGCGTATATCCTTACACCAAAATACTACTCTACATCTTGGTTGGGCCAACCTGCACCAGGGGGTGGGGTTAGGGCCAAACCCCATATAGATGAAGAGGTATCTAAAGGATATTTGGAAGCATTAGAAAAGTTGATACCTGACAGGGAGGAATGTGCTAGTGTGCGCCTTGAATTAGGCAGATACTTCAGTGGCACTGGTTTGTTTGGTACCTTTCATGCAATGGAAGATAGAGACAGATTTGATACTCTCACATGGTGGGAATCATATGGCGGCCATGGACTTTTGCCAAAATTAGCAAAAAATGTTCTCTCACAGGTTGTAAATACTTCTTCTGCAGAGAGGTGTTGGAGCACCTACAGCTTCATACATAATGTGAAAAGAAACAGACTCAATGAAAACCGAGCAGAAAGCTTGGTTTATGTGCACTACAACTTGAGGTTGTTGAGTCATTACTGTGATCAGGTTTATGAGGATCCAACATATAAAATTTGGGACAACCACCCAAAGGATGATAATTTGGAGGATGGCACTATACATCTTAAAGAACTAGAAGCGGAACTTATAAGAGAGGAAGATGAAGCAACAACCATGCCACCTCCACCATCCAGTAGCAGTGCTCGAGTTCTGAGTCTTGTTCCTTTGTTGTCACCGCCTCCATTTACACCCTCACATGGAGGGCATTTGCCTTCTAGTTCTGGTCATCAGTCTGTGCAGGGGACTCCTAGAAGACCACCACGACCTGCTCATACATTAGACACTTCTCGTGGCAAGGGCCACATGTAGTAGTAGATAATATATTTACATTTTACTTGTCTTTTCTAGTTTCTATTAGTTTTCATAACTGTTGAGTCTTGACTCTTTCATATCATAATGATATTTTTTGTAAACAATATATGACTGCGACAATTTAAGTTTGAAGTTTGAAGTTGGCAAGCCGCAATTATAACTCATTAGTAATGATTCTGAATTATGAATATGATGCTTTGTGAAAGTTGTTTCATTTCATTTCATAATTCATTTTATAACATTTCATTTCATGTTAGATATTATTTCTTGTAATGGTTAAACTTAGCTTACAAGTACAACTTTGGTGATCAATGATGATAAATGCTATATATTGAATTTTCAATTTTGAAAGCTTGAAGTTGAAACTTTAAGATTGATGAATCATGAATCAAGATTCACAACTACGAGATTCAATATGTTGTATGTTACTAACTTGTGGACGTGGTTGATGAAGAATCTAGATTATAACTTCTAGATGATTGATGTTATATGGTTGATGGTTCAATGATCAATCTATGTTTTTTTTTATGTTTTTTATCTAATTTCATCATTCTACATGTTTTTGTTGACATATTATGTATCAAATATAATATAAAATTATATATATTATATAAAAATCTCTCTGAGATTCGCTCTCAAACCGAGAGATTTTGAAAATGTCACTCCCGCTCCCCGCTTTCGCTCCCGCTCCCAAGTAACACAGGAGGAAACACATAATTAGAAACGTAATGCATGCAAAGTGCATGCACCTTCACATGAAAATTAACCCATGTATACACAAACTGATGACTACTTCCTCATCATTAAGGAACCCTATTGTTGATTCTTAGAAAAAGGAAGTGTACCTCATGTTTGATAAGAAAGAGTGCATGCACCTTCACATGAAAATTAACCCATGTATACACAAACTGATGACTACTTCCTCATCATTAAGGAACCCTATTGTTGATTCTTAGAAAAAGGAAGTGTACCTCATGTTTGATAAGAAAGTGTTACTATGCCACTGTTGCCCAGTTCATATGGTGAAAAGGTTTGTTGCCATGTGATGTTCTGTAATATTATGTAAATATTTTGACTAAGTCAAACTACATTAAAAAAAAAAAGTAAAAATAAATTAATTAATAATTAAAGTAAAATAATCAATTTATGAGCTCGAGGTTTTGAAAAACCATGGTTTTGCCAATAGTATTTTTGTCTAGTGTAGCCTATTTAAAGGTATTCTTCTCTATTGTGAGACGTTTATCTCACAATAATTATGTGCGGACTCTGCGGAGTACTACACCACATTTAATTAAATCAAAGTAAACCCTAATTTCTACCACAAATATCAAAACCACAGGCAATTATCCTATCTGATTTGGCAAAGAGAATTCCAATTTTGAAAATTATTACCAACCAAAATCTATCTTAACTCCGGATCTACAAAGTGTTTGAATGGATCAAATCTCTTTTCACTCTAAAAGAGGTTTGCACCACAAGAAATTTGATCCCTCTACACATAAAAATCCAGAGTTAAAATATATCTAAAATAAATTTATAAATACGATGAATATATATCAATATACTTCCAAAATCTAACCCAACCCACTACACTAGAACACTTATACATAATAAACTCTACTACATGTGTCTGAAAGTATGTGACTGTAACCCCTCCGTAAGCATACAATGCTTAAAAAATAAAAACCCATATTTTGTTGTTTCTTAGATAATATCTTTAAAAAATTACCTATTATTTATCTTACTTATCATATTTTTAAACCATACATATAAATATAAATAAAACTAGCATCAATACATGTTAAATCCAACTATTGAAGTACCACGATGGATTAAAAAAATAAGATTTGCTCCTAGAGTTATTTTACTATTCGTATTTAAAGATTCGGTTTCATAATAGGCCTAGGCTGTTATTTAAAATGTTGCCTCACAAGTAGACATAACCAGAAGAATACATTTTCTGAGGTAGTTTCTCGAATTAGGGTCAGTTCTTAAAATGTAAATGTGCCCTCCCACTCTTTCCCATAAATCAATCTACTTCAGATTTTAGAACAGTACACACTCAAAATTGAAATATGGGATGGTTTAAGGAATTCAATTTTTGTCTGGCATATAAGAAATTAAATTTTTTTTGTGGCATATGCAATGTAACGGTATCTGAATTTTCCATTCTACATGCGACAGAATGGTCAAACAAAATTTAGGGTAGCTTAAACATGAAAGCAGCAGAAACGATGCCCTTATGTACTTTCATCAGATTGATGCCTACAACTGTTGGGCTAGGGGTTACATGTTCCCCTACTGCAGGCTGCAACTGTGAAAATACCTCCAGGTCTAATTTCAAAATGACCACTGCATGTAGTTTCAGATTAGAATTCAGAGCTAGCATAGACATTCTCAACGATCAAACTTTTCTCTGAGAACAAAAATTATTTAATTCAGTTTCAACTTTGCCATGTCTATGCTTCCGTATTTATCGTAACCCCTCGTATAACAGTTCCTGTTTGTTTGAAATGTAAAGCAAAGACGCATTCGAGAAAATACCTGTTCATAGTCGATAATACCAGTTGATTCATTCAATCTGTACGGCATTGTCTCAAAGTATGCCGAGACTGCGGAAATCTTTTTTGTATCCGTCTGTTCAATGAACCCACATATTTGCCATAAGAATGAAATACTAGGTAAAGGAAAAAAATATTCGAAACATGCTGTTATAATCACATAAGAAGCTAATATGTAATATTCTCAGCAACTGTTAAGCTCATCAAAATATCTAACCTAGTAGATGTAATGTTGTAATTTAGTAATGAGTATGCCAGCAAACAAACAGAAATTTTACATTTACTAACAAATATGGTTTGAATGAAACTCCGACTTAATAAAGGAATATGGTTTGAATGAAAAGTCCGACTTAATAAAGGAAAAGGGAGATCAATGCTTTATGTGGAATCCTCCGACTTAATAAAGGAAAAGGGAGATCATTGCTTGATGTTGATTCCACAGAATATTCCGAATTTCTAAATGGGAGCAATAGCCCATTCTGTATCTCAAAAAACACTTCATCAGATACAACACGAATACCTATGATAAGAGGGCATTCATTTCCATTAAAATTTTTACCTCAAAAGCTGATGTGGTTCATCATGATGTTCTCATAATGTTGTTCATAAGGTCCCTTCCACATCATGACTCATGGTTGTATAATTGCAAGCCTAGGAGTAACTCATTAATTGAAGCACACTTCAATAACTTTCTATCTTTCTATAGCATTATCAAACTAAGGACCAGGCTTTTCCAACATTAGATATTGCTTTTCAAAAGGAATCCTTCATTGAACATGAGGAGCCATCATCCCTTCCTTGATCATTGAGATGAGCTTATTGATGAAGATATTAAAGGAGATCTTGAATGGGAGCAAGATAAGGAGCTTGATGAAGAGGGTTCCTTAGAAAGTATAATTGAAAATAGCCCCATCTTTTTCAAGGAAATTGTCTCTAACATTGTACATATCAAGGACCCATTAACCCCTTGATGTTCATTAGTGATTACTTGCACATCGAAGTAGGGAAGTGGGAGATCATGAGCCATCATTTTGACAAGGACCCTATCAATGATACCGATGACGATATCAATGATAACCTTGTCATTCCCTACCTTCCTTATGATCCTGGAGGTGTATTTGAATCATCCATGGACCCTCCCATCATTCCTCGATGCACAATCATTAATGATGATGAGCCTAGGTCATTTCCCCCTTTGAATATGGTCATGAGGAAAGAAAACTTATTTGTTGTGATCCTTCATGCCAGCTATTCCTTCATCCTTCTCATCATGTTCTTGAGGACCCCATGAAGCATTACACCACTAAAGAGACATTTGAGAAGGAACACTTGAGCTTGGTCATTGATTTCTCCATATTTAGGGTTGAGGGAATGATCCAATGGATCCGGCTTGATTCATGTTCTTCCCATTTTTCCATGGCCCCTTTGTATGATTCATCATTGCATTATTTTCCCACCAGCCACAGTTGTTACCTAACATATGAGTGTCATGATTATCATTTGGGCTTTCAAACATATATCATTATTGATAATAGGGGTAAGAAATACAATCTTGACCTAATGATATGTTGGTTACATTGACTATATGACTATACTTAGCACTTGCAGAATGTAGCATGCATGGTAGAGTAGAATGCATTGCATATTGATTTTGCATAGCTACTATTATCATATCATGCTCTCATGCTAGAATAGATGCATTTATATTAGACTTGCATCATAGAATATATTTTCTTTTTTGTATGGTTTTATTATTTGATGAAAACATGGGCAATAAAAGTATGTCGATGATCCGAATTGGATCCTAAAACACTCTTTAAGTTTTCATGACTGTTTCAAATTATGCTAAAAGATTCAAGTTTTAGAATCATCAAAGCTATCAGAAGGAATTCTCCTAACAGTTGTAGTTGTAGCCAGAGCGGAGCAACGAGGACTCTCGGTCGAGCGCTCAAACCGTTGGTCCATGGTAACGCGCATTGGTGCAAACTGGCCAACCGGAGGCCAAATCAAGAAACGGGGGTGGTTTCTGAAAGAGCTAATCATGTATCGCAGGGCGTCCCCCTCAGTGAAGGAAAGCCCTGAAGCGCCCGGACCCGAAATCACTATAAAATTCGGAAAAGTAACTATTTCGGTTCCGTAGCACGGGATTCCCCAAAACCGGCGATGCCACACATCGAGCAACACACGTCCGACGGATGAAAGAGAAAATTGCCCGCATCGGACGAGTAAATGTCATGCGACTTGTCCGCCCGATATGAAGGACGACCGTAGGATCTGGGGGGCCCAGATCGACGGCAGAGATGCGTTCCGATGACTGACCGGATTTGACAGGTCAAAATGCAAGATGACAGGGGATTTGAAGTCCGACATGGATGATGAGTTGGCAAACGATTCGTGTTCGCGGGCAATCTTGAAGTAAATAGATTTAACGTCCATTCAAATATGATTCAGGGAATCTGACCCCAGTTCATTAGCAAACAAGTGGCCACCTCCCTGCGAGGTGTTACCAGGCGATGATGACGCAGAGCAGAGAAATTCAAACGGACAGAGGACAGGGAAAGCAGAAGGCTGGGAAGCGGAAACGAGCAGTCAAAGAACAGACTAGCTTTAAAACCATGAACTGACAAAAGCGGAGAACGGGCTAACACAGAGACGCTGAAAGCTAATAGCATAGAACAAAGAGTAAGAGCTGAGCTAATAGCATAGAACAAAGAGTAAGAGCTGAGCTAACCTGAAGGCAACATCGAGCCAAACAGAGCCAGAGAGAGTCAGAGTGTGTGTAGTAGTGTACTCCATTGAAGGACTGAGAGGTTCAAGCAAACTCCTTGGCATAGGCCTGTCATACCACTGTGACCCTTAGAGGTCGAGTTTCAGTAAGGAGTGCCTGTGCACTCCATTCCTAGTGACTGCTATCTGTTGGTGAGACTCGAGTTGAGCTCACTGTTGTAAAAACTCTACTTGAAAACATAATAGAGAGGCCACCACTGAAAGGTTGGACAAGGAGACGTAGCCCAGGAGCATTGGGTGAACTCCTTATTAAAATTGTTTTGTTTACATGTTTGACTGTTATGTTTTCTCTTATTGCCTCAGTGTCTATGTATTCTAGCAATCTTATCGATCCGTTGCATAAGTAACATAGGCACGTCCATGACATGAATCTATAATACCTTTAATTCTTTATCTTGGATAAATTCCAGATCAAGTGGTATCAAAGCTCAAGTTTACTAAGGTTAGACAAGCTTGTGCTGGATTTTGTTGTTGAATGCTAACTAGATCAAAGCTTAAATTAGGACAAGGAAAGTTGGCTGAAACTAACTCGTAAATTGGAAGAGTCTATTCTAAGAGGAAAATGTCAGAAGAAAATTCCTTGGAATCAGATTCCCAGTTCATGGATAGTTTTATAACCCTGAAATCCATGGTGGAGGAAATGTATAGGAACTTTAAGAAACATAGAGATGAAGATTCATCAGGCTCCAAACAAGACAAAGGAGTGGAAGAATCTCTCCTCCATGACCACTCTAAAGGCAAGAAAAATTTCTCACGCCTCCTAATAGCCCTGAAAATAAAAAGAAGACATCTTTGATTAAATTAGATGTTAAATTTGATTTACCAATATATGATGGAGAGTTGAATGCAGAGAAGTTGGATAATTGAATCAGACAGATTGATGTTAATTGCAAAATACAGAGCATTGACTCAGACAAGAGTAAGATTCAGCTGGCCAGCCTATGCCTTGGAGGCACTGCCTTGGTATGGTGGGAAGGCAGGACACAAGCTGACATGAAGAAACATGGTAAGATTCTTTCTGTCTGGAGTGAATTTGTTTCTGCAATTAAAAAGCAATTCTATCCACTAGCCTACATGCAGCAGGCCATGATGAGCTGGCAAACTCTTCGACAACTCAAAGGGCAAAGTGTACAAGGTTACACCCAAGAATTTAAGAAAAGCGCTTTGATTCTAGGAATTTATTTAGACTCACCTGAAACTCTGTTGAAGTATATAGGTGGTCAACATAGCTACATGACGCACACTATCCTCATGTTCAATCCCACTATATAGATGAGGTATCTGTTCAAGCTACGCATCTAGAAGCTAGAGATAAGAATGGGAACCCAGAAGTTGGGGAATCATCCAAACCCACTGCAAGCAAGAATAAGGAGAAAAGAAAACAGAAATGGAAAGAGAGGAAGACAAATACTGTGCAGAAGAGCAAGTCTTCATGCACTTACTATAAGAAGAATGGGCATGATGATGAGCACTGCTGGATTCTGCATCCGAAGCTGAGACCTAAGAAGTTCGAGGGCAAGAAAAAGAAGACTGCTGCAACTATTCAATAAGATTTGGGCTCAGACTCAGGAGATGAAGTAACAATCGCAGCCACAGGTATAAAAGGTAAAAATTCTGAAGCATCTACTAGTAATTCTGCACAATCTACTGATAATGAAGAAAATGAGAGAAAAAGACATGAGCATTTTCATATTCGAATTATTTCCAATCATCAAAAGATTGTTACTTTGTTTGATAGTGGCTCACAAGTAAATTTAATTTCTAAAGCAATTGTAAAGAAATCATGATTACTAACCACACCTCACAAGAAACCATATCCATTAGGTTGTTTATGTGATAAAGCACAGCTACAAGTGACTAGACAATGTAAACTTAAGTTTTCTTTTGGGTCAGCATTTGTAGATGAGATTGAGTTAGATATAGTTCCTTTGGATATATGTGGAATTGTTTTAGGAAGTCCTTACTTGTATGATAGAAAATTTATTTTCTATAGAGTTGAAAATAAGTATCTACTAATTAAAGATGTAATCGAATATATTGTAAGAGCTCATAAACTCAAGAATAATTATACTCTCATAAACTCAGGGCAGATGAAACGAATTGTAAATTCATGCAAACAACTTTCACTGATGGTTGTAAAGGAAAAGAAACCTGATAAAACTAATGTATTTGAGGGTTGTGATGCTAAATAGCAAGCTGATTTAGAAAAAGTTGTTTCAGAATATGATATCTTGTTTCAAGAACCTAAAGGTCTGCCACCCAA
>APFE031693777.1:150118-178598 GCA_000404065.3 Pinus taeda
TTTGCAGCAAGATGCTCCATTGCCTAACATCGGAATGTACAGGTTGTCTGCTTTAGAGAATGCAGAAATCAAGAAGCATGTACAGGAGTTGCTCGAGAAGGGGTTCATCAGACCTAGCACATTGCCATGTGGGTCTCCAATTGTTTTGGTGAGAAAGAAAGATGGCTCGTGGAGAATGTACATTGATTACCGAGCACTAAATAAGATAACGATCAAAAATCATTATCCCCTTCCTCGCATAGATGATCTATTAGATCAGTTGAAAGACACTGTTTATTTTTCCAAGTTAGACTTGCATAGTGGATATCATCAAGTCAGAGTTGCAGAGCAAGATGCATGGAAGACTGCTTTCAAAACAAAGCAGGGATTGTATGAGTGGTTGGTTATGCCTTTGGCTTAACTAATGCTCTTGCTACTTTCATGAGAGTAATGAATGACGTACTCAGACCATTTCTTGATGATTTTATTATTGTATATCTAGATGACATTCTTATATTTAGCAAAACGTGGGAAGAACATTTAAAGCATGTTAAGCAGACTCTAAATGTTTTGAAAAGAGAAAATATTTATGTTAAACTCTCAAAATGTGAATTTGGCAAAACATCTTTGAATTATTTGGGTCATATAGTAGTGGGTGGTGAATTGAAGATAGATCCCTCTAAGGTGGCAGTCATTGTAAACTGGCCAAAACCCAAATCTGCTACAGAAGTTTGAAGCTTCTTAGGAGCAACACAATATTGGAGGAAGTTCATTTCTAACTTTTCCTTAATTGTAGCTCCCTTACATGCTTTAACACGATTGAACAAGGTGTTTCAGTGGGGAGGCAAATAGCAGAAAGCCTTCGACACCTTGAAAGAAAAGATTAGTGTAGTACTTGTACTAGCACTGCCTGATCTTCAAAGACCATTTGAGATCCAAACAGATGCCAGTGATTATGCCATGGGAGCAGTGTTGACACAACACAGTAAACCCATATGTTATCATTCTAAGACATTTAATTCTGTAGTAGTTAACTATCCTACATATGATAAAGAATTGTATGCATTAATATAGAGTGTGAAAAAGTGGAAACATTACTTAATGGGAAAAGAGACAATAATACATACTAATCATCAACCACTTCAATATCTACACTTCCAAACTAAGTTGCAGCAATCAAGACACTATAGATGGATGGGTTTTCTACAACAGTTTCATTTAGTCATCAGATATAAAAAGGGCATACACAATAAAGTTGCAAATATGTTGTCTAGACCAATTATAAATGCATCTACTATATTTCAGCATAATTCAACATTGCATGAAAGCTACATTGAACAATATGCTCAAGATATAGATTTTAAAGATGTATATGCAACTTTAAGTCAAGGCAAACGAGTAGAAGAATTGGACTATCATATTAAGGACCAACTCTTGTATCATTTTGGGAAGCTATGCATTCCACACACTGAAAGAGTAAAGATAATCGAGAAGCACACACTTCTCTAATATTAGGTCACTTTGGTGTAAGTAAAACAGTTGCACAGCTGCAAAGGTTTTGTTATTGGCCAAAAATGAATGAGATAGTTTCTAGATATGTAAGAGGGTGTACTATGTGTGCAAAAAGCAAACCCAGAAATAGAAAGCTAGGCTTGTACACTCCACTACCAGTTCCCTCTCATCCTTGGGAAAGTATTTCCATGGACTTTGTTGGAGGACTGCCTAAATCTAGGAAATGTCATGACTATTTATATGTTGTTGTGGATAGGTTCAGCAAAATGTGTATTTTGATACCTTGTAACAAACAGATTACAGCGGAACAAACTGCAAAGTTGTTCTTTCAGCATGTATGGGTTCATTTTGGATTACCCACTTCCATTATATCTTATTGAGATACCCGGTTTGTTGGGAAATTTTGGTCAAGTTTGTGGGAATTGATGGGCACTAGGCTGAAGAAGAGCAGAGATTTTCATCCACAAACAGATGGCCAAACAAAAGTGGTCAATAGGACAGCGATCCATTTGCTTAGAGGCTATTGCAGCAAGCATCCCAAACTTTGGGATGAACATTTATGTTATGTGCAACATGTTTACAACCGAGCAAAACATTCTTCTACACAGAGATCTCCTTTTGAGACTTGTTTTGGTTTCACACCAAGGTCTCCCTTGGATTTTGTCTTTGGTAAAGACATAGCATTTGATGGACACAATAATGTGGACAAGGCAACCAAGTTCATTGAGCTAATCCAAGAGATTCACCAGGCAGTACAGGAACAACTGGAAAAGAGCCAAGCCAAGTACAAAGCAAGGCATGACAAGCATCGGATGGAGCATAGTTTCCAAGTTGGTGATCAAGTCTGGCTATATATCAACAAAGACAGAATGCAAGGTGAAGGTAAGAAGTTGAAGCCAATAAGGTATGGACCTTTCAAGATACTTGAGAAAATTGGTGAGAATGCTTTTCGCGTTGATCTACCAGCTTACATGCACATCTAGTCAGTTGTTAATGCAGACAGCTTGAGACTATTTGAACCTTCATTAATTGAAGATCCCGAAGAGCAGAGTCAATTGCCTTCTATTGATGATCTCTTACCTGAATATCTCAATGAATTGTAGGAAGATATAGTTTTGGACAGGAAGGTAAGAACCACGCGCAGAGGGGATGTTGAGTACCTCAGGATTGGACTCAAAGGTTCAAAGCCAAGCGGTGCAAAATGGATAGAAATTGAGCAAGCGAGGAAGCAATACCCTCACTTGATTGATGCTTAAAAGAAAACCAACTTCTGGTGGTCTAAAATCTTTTTCAGTGGGAAGGTCGTGATCCAAATTAGATCCTAAAACACTCTCTAAGTTTTCATGACTGTTTCAAATTATGCTAAAAGATTCAAGTCTTAGAATCATCAAAGCTATCAGAAGGAATCCTCGTAACAGTTGCAGTTGTAGCCAGAGCGGAGCAACGAGGACCCTTAGTAGCCAGAGCGGAGCAACGAGGACCCTTAGTCGAGCACGCAGACCGTTGGCCAATGGTAACGCGCACTGGCGCAAACTGGCAAAACCGGAGGCCAAATCAAGAAACGGGGGTGGTTTCTGATACCCGATTAGCAATAAAGCGCTAATCGCGTATCGCAAGGTGTCCCCCTCAGTGAAGGAAAGCCCCAAAGTGCCCGGACCCGAAATCGCTATAAAATTTGGAAAAGTAACTATTTCGGTTCCGTAGCGCAGGATTCCCCAAAACCGACAGAATATCATAAGGCTTCGAGACGATAAGCAGTTTTGGCTGAGTTCCGCCCAATGCCACACATCGAGCGACACGCGTCCGGCGGATGATTGAGAAAACCGCCCGCATCGAACGGGTAAACGTAGTGCGACTTGTCCACCTGATATGAAGGACGATCGTAGGATCTGGGGGGCCCAGATCAACAGTGAAAATGTGTTCCGATCACTGACCGGATTTCACAGGTCAAAAAGCAAGATGACAGGGGATTTGAAGTCTGACGTGGATGATGAGTTGGCAAATGATTCGTGTTCACGGGCAATCTTGAAGTAAACAGATTTAACAGCCATTCGAATATGATTCAGGGAATCTAACACCCAGTTCATTAGCAAACAGGTGGCAACCTCCCTGCAAGGCATTACTCAGTGATGATGACGTAGAGGAAAGGAATTCGAACGGATAGAGGACAGGGAAACCAGAAAGCCGTGAAGTGGAAACAAGCAGTCAAAGAACAGACTAGCTTTAAAGCCATGAACTGACAGAAGCAGAGAACGGGCAAACACAAAGACGCTAAAAGCTAATAGTAGAGAACAAAGAGTAAGAGCCGAGCTGACCTGAAGGCAGCATCGAGCCAGACAGAGCCAGAGTGAGTCAGAGAGTCTGCGTACTCCATTGAAGGCTTGAGAGGTTCAAGCAAACTCCTCGACATAGGCCTGTCATACTACTGTGACCCTCAGAGGTTGAGTTTCAGTAAGGAGAGTCTATGCACTCCATTCCTACTGACTGTTATCTGTTAGTGAGACTCGAGTCGAGATCACTGTTATAAAAACTCTGCTTGAAAACATAATAGAGAGGCCACCACTGAAAGACTGGACCAGGAGACGTAGCCCAAGAGCACTAGGTGAACTCCTTATTAAACTTGTTTTGATTACATGTTTGACTGTTATGTTTTCTCTGATTGCCTCAATGTCTATGCATTCTAGCAATCTTATCGATCCATTGCATAAGTAACATAGGCACGTCCACGCACATGAGTCTGTAATACCTTTAATTCTTTATCCTAGATAAATTCCAAATTAGTCAAGGACACATGCTTCCAATATTGATTGTGATGTGCAGGATATAGGTCTATGGTCCTAGAGGATTGCTAGTGTTCTCTTGAGCTCCCCATTCGAGTACATTGATCGTGCACTCTACAAATTGCTCATGTCCTAGTTGGAGCCAGATGTTATCCACCAATAGTAGGTGACCCAATAGGAAAATGTTTCTCCTTAACATCTCTTCAACCGGAAACCAACAACCCCTGACAACCACCAATGTAACCAATTCATTATGCCATTTGATCTCCGCTCCCTAAGCTAGTCATATGTCCCCTCGCCCATCTATAAAGAGCATATGTTTGAAGGTGGGAAATCCAACCCTAAAGGTACGTTTTTCATTGTGCAATCAGGTGCTTATGCTTGTTTTTACTTGGGCATACTCGGCATGGATTACTAGGTGTCTTGGAAAAAGGAAGGGTTTTGACTATAGTTTTGTTCCATCACCTTAAGGGGGGTTAATCCTAAAATGTAGACCCATGGGATCTCCTCTATTGGCCTATGGATTTAGGAATGGAACTACTTGGAAATCCCTGATTTTGGTAGCATGGTCCCATTTTCTAATGCCATATTTTTTACTCCCCTCCACATATTACAAGACCTATTTCATCATCTTTGCTCTCTGGGTCCACAAGGCACTGGTACACCCCCTCCCCTTGTCCACATGTTTGGGTCAGGCTTGGAAATGTTGCCTCAGAGGTTGATGCGGCTAAAAGTACGTTAAAAGCATATCATGCCCACAAGCAAGAAAAAAAAAAGAATATTGTAAAATGCAAAAGATGGTTGGGACATTAAAATAGCATGTGGGAAAAAAGCCAAACATGAGCACTACCCTTTATCATTATGGTCATCACCTTAGTTCCTAGGGCCCATGAGTGCCCCCACATTGTTAACGAACCCATGCACATCCCAACCCCTAGTGGGTGATGAACTACCCCACCTTAAGGGAATTTCTAAGTTTTACCCATTAGAAATTCTTCTTGTACTATCTAGTTTATTTCTTTCTACTTGTTCAATTACTTAACAAGTTATTTACCATGTAAATACTGAAAATAAACACAAGTACAATATCAACATCTACAAATCGTCAACTGAAAGAAAATAAGCACACAAGTGACACCGTTCTTTTTAGACCAATGTCCCCGGAAAAACCCAATGCAGAAAAACCGATTCAACTATTTAGAGGGTTTTATTATTATGCAATTTTCAAAATACAACCAGGGTGCCAGAAATGGCTCACCCAACAGAGAATGCCCTCGGCAGTAGTACCTCTCCTTGGAGACAGATATTTCCGTTGATAAATCACTGGATGAACGATCCCACAGCAACAATTGCAGCTTCCACTGCTTTGCGTCACTCTGATAGGGACTGCGTCACCCTATCCGGCTCACCAGCTCCCAGTCTATCCCACGAAATCCTCCCAACGCTGCCTCTTGGCCCTGCATCAGTTCTGCTAGCCTCTGCGTCAACTTCTGGAGCTTCTGCATCAACCCCTAGACCCTGTGCGTCTCACACGCTAGCCTCTCTTGGCTCTGCGTAGACTCCAACTGCCTCTACGTCAACCTCTCCGGGCTCTGCGTTGTCTCTCTGGTACCAACTCTGCCTCTCTGATATGTATTCACTGCCCCTCGCTGCTGATCACTGATTCATCTCTCTTAGCAAACCCCACTCTAAAGAAAGAATGTCTGATCACTCTGGTGTATTCTCCAACTGACCCTCAAGCCTCCTCTTATACTTTTCTCGTTGGTCCATCAACAACCGAGATTAAATCTCTAATCAACAACTAAGATTAGATTTGGCTTGATCCATGACTTTTGGACCTTCTAACCCAACTTTATATTAATACCCATTAATATTTTATTTTTCCTAAGTTTAAACTTAAGAACTCCATTAAAAATATTAACTATTTTAATATCTCCCAAACTAGTTAGAATCTGCCCAAACCATTTCTGAATCTTGGATATCTCATGTGCTTTAGCCTCTCCACCAATTTTCATGGCTAGAGCACATCCGATGCTACCCCAAATCAACACTCCCTCTTAGCAAAGACTGTGCTCTAATAATACTCCTCACTGAGTATCACCCTGATCATCCAGCATCGATCCATGTGCTAATGCTAGGCCTCCCCGCCCAACATCCTCTGCACTGCTGCATCCTATATTGTTGCCCATGGCCCTACCACTACCACTGTTGCATCCGTACGACAGCTCCCTCTGCATCCGTGCTGCTGCTGGTCCATTTTCCCAGCACTGCATCTACACTGCATCCCCTTCTCCTCAAGTTGCAAAGTGCTACTACATACTGCTACTACACTGCAATTCAGTTACTAAGAACTAACTGATACACCCAACTCTGACATCCCTGTCAGGCTAGAGACACTCTCGATGTTGAAGCTCCCTCTGCCGCTAACAAGTGCTCCCTCTACTGACCTCTGCGTCGCTACAACAACTCCATGCATCTCACACCATTGCACACCTCTTTGTGCCATCTTGCATTGGTGCAACACTCACGTGCTTCTCGCATTGTTGCATTCTTCCAGCCTCACGCTATCCCGGGATTCTGGCACTATAGCACCCTCTATCGCTCCATCCACATTCGTCTCTACCGACATCTGCCAGTCTTGCTACTCTTCTAGGGGCTACCGTAGCAAGATATAATCCAATAGGTTGGGTACCTCGAGGATCCTGCCGCTCATCGCTTGTAGTTCTCCTAACTACAACTCGATGTCTTCCCACTTCTTCTCAAGTGGCACATGAGCACTCATGGCACAATCGTCATCGTCCTTGACTTCTTTCTCCACCCTCGCTAGCGCTGCCTTGGTCTCGGAAGCCTCTCCCTTGCTCTTCTTCCTTAGACACTGGTTCGCAAAATGACCCAGTTCCCCACAATGGAAGCACTTGACCTTGGAGAGGTCCTTCTTCTTCCGCTTCTCCTGTTTTCCCGCAGATGTTAGAGCCACATCTTCTTCCTCCTTCTTGATCCTGGCCCCTTTACCACTACTCCCCACCTTGGTCAGCTGTCTAATCTCTTCTTGACGAAGAACCACCCACAGTTCTTCCCAATCTGGAAGCTTCGACCTGCCCAGTATGCTCTGGACAAACACTTCCCAATCCTCGGAAATTGCATTCAGTGCGGTCCTCACCAACATCTCCTCATTCGGCGTGGCCCCTATGGAAGTCAGTTGGTCCCAGATGTCCTTCAATCACCAAGGAAGATATCTATCTGCTCTCCCTTCTGCATCTGGTATGACCACAGCTGATTTTCAAGTAACATCGTCCTCTGCATGGAAGTATGCTGGTACAATTTCTTCAAAGCCTCCCACATCTCATTTGTTGTATCCTTTTCGGCAATATGTGACACCACATGATCCTTGACCCCATTAAGCATGATGCACTTCGCCTTGGCCATTGCCTCCTCGTACTTCTCATTTTCCGCTGGGTCAACTACGATCGCTATTGTTTTCAAGGTGAAGTCCTTGATACGATATTTGTTTAGAACGAACAAGATCTTAGCCTTCCAGACCACAAAGTTGGACACTCTGTCTAGCCTATCCTAATCTCTCAGTCCATTCACAACCATCTCGCTGCTCTTCTTTCAACTCCTCCGAGTCTCTCTACTTCCCTCCTGGAAGTCCTTTGTTCGACTCCGGCTAAGTCTCTCAACTTCCCGTCTAGAATTTCTTGGTTCGACTCCCTCTGAGTCTCGATTTCCCTTCTGGAAATCCCTCTACCAATGTCGAGTTGTCCCCCTCGGATCGTCTGTGCAACTACACCACTGATCCAGATTCCTTGGCTAGAAATCCACCTTGGCAGCAACTCCCTCCTCCTTGGTCTTGCCCTATTAGGTATTGTTCTGACCACAGTACCCCACCAGCTTCGCTCCGCAAATTACCCACAGCCTCCTATGCCCCAACAACTGAAGGATTGAGAAACTTGGCTCTACGCAATCCCGACACCGGAAAATTAGCTCCCCCAACCAACTGCGTCAGCCCTTCTAGCCTCTGCATGAGCCTGATTCTGCCTCTCTTGGCCTCTGCACTACCTCTCTCTGGCCTAGAACGATCCTTTCTCTGTAGCCTTCTGCAATGATTAGTTTGTCACTCGAGGCAATTGATTCTACTGCTAACGCCCTGCTCGGTTGATGCCTTTAGTTATCCTGTGATCTGCAACCACGCTCTGATACCATGTTGGAATTTCTAAGTTTAACCCGTTAGAAATTCTTTCTGTACTATCTGGTTTATTTCTTCCTACTTGTTCAATTACTTAACAAGTTATTTACCATGTAAATACTAAAAATAAACACAAGTACAGTATAAACATCTACAAATCATCAACTGAAAGAAAACAAGCACACAAGTGACACTGTTATTTTTGGACCAATGTCCCCGTAAAAACCCAATGCGAGAAAACCGGTGCAGTGATTCAAAGGGTTTTATTATTATGCAGTTTTCAGAATACAACCAAAGTGCCAGAAATGGCTCACGCAATAGAGAATGCCCTCAGCAGCAATACCTCTCCTTGGAGACAGATATTCCAGCTGATAAATCAGCGGATGAACGATCCCACAACAACAATTGCAACTTCCACTACTCTGCGTCACTCTGATAGGGATTGTGTCACCCTATTCGGCTCACTAGCTCCTAGTCTGTCTCACGAAATCCTCCCAGCGCTGCCTCTTGGCCCTGCGTCAGCTCTGCTAGCCTCTATGTCAGCTTCTAGAGCTTTTGCGTCAACCCCTAGACCCTCTGTGTCTCACACGCTGGCCTCTCCTAGCTCTGCGCAGCTTATGCCTTCTTTTATAGGGTTTTTCTTAGAAAGTGGACTACTTTGAAGCCTCGTACCTTTATTAAGCATCTCTTCAAAAGAGCTCTAGCTCCATCACCTTGAACCTTCAAACCTGGAATATGTATTATAGCTGATCATAATCATATCAGGACTCCTCCCATAGTTGAAAGTCCATAAAGATCACGGGACCTTGGCTTTGGTGACAGTGGGCCATTATCCTTGTTACTTACCACCAGTGGGTGACCCTTATAGGAGGATTTTTTTCCTAGATTTGTCTTCAACCAGCACTCACTTGCAACCACCAAATACCTCGATGTGCCCCCATTCTCCACCACCTGAGCCAACAATTATGTGCCTTCGCCCATCTGTTATGATCGTATGTTTGAAGGTGGGCCTTTCAATCCCAAAGGTATGGTTTTCCATTATGTAATTGAGTGTTTTTGCTTGCTTTTCTTGGACATATATGGACATGGATTAATGGGGGAATTCAATGGAAAGAATGGAATTGGATTCTACTCTTGTTCCCTTGTCCCGACTTGGTGGTTAATCTTGTATCCTAGTCCTGTGGCATCTCCTCTATTGGCTACTAGCTTTAGGAGTGGCACTATTTGGGAAACCCTGATTTTGGTTGCGTGGTCCTGCATTTCGACACCATATATCTCACTCCCTCTCACTCATTATAACCCCTTTTCACATTTTCCCATCTAGGTCCACATTTGTCCATTGGGTCCAAAAGGAGTTAGCCTCCCCATCCCCCTATCCACACTTTGGGTCAAGCATGGAATGATGCCCCAGAGCTTGATACAACTAAAAGAAAGTTAAAAGCATAATTTGGCCACTTACATCAGGAAATGTACCATAAAATGAGAAATATGATGGGGACACACAAATTTAGTGTGTGGAAAAAAGCCAAACATGAGCTCTACCCCTTATCATTATGGCCATCCCCTTGGTTCCTAGGGCCCCTATGAGTGCCCGCTGCATCATTTAGGAACCCATGATTGTCCCAATCCCTGGTGGGCGATGAATTGCCAACCTTGAGAGGGTGTCCACTGTTTTATCATACACATCGTGCTCTCATCCCTTGGAGCCCCAAGCCATTAAAAGAAAGAAAATCAATAAAAGACAAAAGGCATATGAAGAAGGGTGGAAAAACAATGGTTGGGGTAACTCATGTACCACAATTTCTCCCTCCTATATCTATATACCCAATGTGTGGCCTTCATCATCATAGCTACCTTGTACCATGGCATGTAACTTGGAGCCATCCATGTTGCCACACTCTGTTCCACCATCATTTCACTTGACACTTGCCATTTGACAGATGTACCATGAACTTGTTACCCCCTTAGAAATTGAAACCACTTAATAGGGTCCTTAAATAACCTCACTCATTAAGTAAGGAAATTCATGTACCTTCTAAAGCCCATTTGAAAGGGCATGCCACTTTATGTTGAAGACTGTAAGTTGTAACTAGTGTCGATCTTCATAATTATACTTAAATCATGATGTAATATATTTGTCAAAAGAAAGAAAAAGGAAAATTATTTGTAAAAGAAAAATTATTTATTAGCATGGGTTCCATGCTCTATTATTTTATTTTTAGGCCATAGCCTCCATTGTAGGCTTCTAGGGTTTATGTCAAGAGTCTTTGTCCATGTCATCATATAATAGACACTTCTTAGGCTTTTTCTATCAAGAAAGAAAATTATTTTGATATAAAATGAGTCATTTAGGACTCCTCCACCAATTCGGCCTCAAAGAAGACCAGTTGGCCACATTAGGAATATTCAACCACTCATAAGGACTATATATAGACAACAATTCAACCTCATTTGGAACACACAAGCAAGCAAGTTCGATCTGTAGTTGCGAGAGAAGAAAAAGAAGAGAAAAATACCTAAGAAGGAGAAAACCCTAATGAAGAAGAAGGAGAGACCTTTGTCAAGTAAGAAGAAACCAAAATTCTCTCTTTTTCTGCCACATGTGTGAGTTTTTGGGTTGTTGCTAGAGGGCTGAAAATTTCAGATCTGTAGTAGGGCCGAAATTCTGGAAGCTGGAGGGCCGAATTTCTGTGTTGTAGTTGGATTATAGCTGGTGGACAAGAAGAGACTACTAAAGTTTGCATAATCATCTTGGAACACTGACTTGGTGGAGGAGGAAGGTCTTTGGTCAGGTCTAAGGTTTTGTTTGTCTCAATTTGATTTGAATCTATTAGTGGAAGAGTTTGACTGGGTTTTCCCCTCTATAGGGGGTTTTAGCCTTGGCTGAGTGCCTACTTCTGGTGTCATTGATCTTCATGCTTTTGATTTGATGATTGCTTGATGAGAAGAAGATAAAAAAAGAACATAAAGAAAAGTTAATAAGAATACAATAATATCACAAGTAATTGTCAACATAAGAAAATATTTCTGTCTCTTTTATTTTCTAACATGATATCAGATGTATGTTGATTTGGGGTAGCATCGGATGTGCTCTAGCCACGAAAATTGGTGGAAATGCTAAAGCACATGAGATCTCCAATACCCAGAAATGGTTTGGTCAAATTCTAAACAATTTGAGAGATATTAAAATAACTAATATTCTTAATGGAGTCCCTAAGTCTAAACTTAGGAAAAATAAAATATTAATATGAATTAATATAAAACTATGTTAGAAGGGTCCAAAAGTCATGGATCAAGTTAGAGTTAATCTTACCCGTTGATTAGGGACTTAATCTCGGCCATTGATTTGTCAAAGAGAAAAGTATAAGAGGAGGCTTGAGGGTCACTTGGAGAACACACTGAGGGAGACTAGTCAGTTCAATTTCTGGAGCGGGGTTAGCTGAAAAATTCGAACTAGTGGTCTGGTGAGAAATCAAGTGGCAGTGAGTATGGAATAGAGTGACGAGATCAACCACAAGAGACCAGCGTTGAGGCAGAAGAGGCAAACGCAGGGCATTTAAGGTAGATGCAGAGGCAGCAGGAGATTGCGCAGTCACTAGAGAGCATGCGTGGATGACGCAAAGAGGCCTAGGGCTGACGCAGTCAAGTAGGGGATGATGCAGAGTGTTTGGGAGCCACGCAGAGGTCAGCCAAGCTGATGCTGGGACTGGGGGAAGTGCTGGAGAATTTTTCTCTCTGTGGGTAAGTCAGTTTGGCACCCAGTTGTACTGAAGAATTGCTGAATAATAAAACCCTCCCTTGCTGCACCGATTTTCCCACATTGGGTTTTTCTGGTGACTTGTCCAAAATATTTGTGTCCATGTGTTGATTCTTGTGCATGTGTTTGTTTTTGTATTACGGTGTGATATCTGCAACAAAATTTACTTTAATGTTTATTGAAGGAATTTCATAAATAACTTATTGAAGAATAAGTAGAAAAAGTAAATCAGTCGTTGCAGTGATAGAATTTTCACATGGTATCAAAGCGAGTAATCAGAGACAGGAAGGGAAAATCAGTTATGGGTCGAGACCACGATACAGAGGCATCCACGTCAGGGGACTAGCACATATTTTCATAAGATTGCACAAGAAGAAGAGATTTCGATTTCTCTATGTCAGCTTCCAGGCTGGAAGAGGAAGTGGCTTGTATAACTAGTTGTGCATCATCAGAAGTGTGGTATATAGACAATGGAGCCTTGTGGCATATGACAAGAATCAGGGAATGTTTCTCAGAATATTGAGAAGAGAAGATGAACTTTCAGATCACCATGGGGAACAAGGCAAAATGTACTCCAGTAGGGAAGGGTACCATAGTTTTTCAAACATAATCGGGAGAACGGTTCCGTGCTACAAATGCGCTGCATGTACCAGGATTGGGGATGAACTTACTTTCTGTGTCACAACTTCAAGGAAAGGTCTATGACATCTACTTCATCAAGGAGAAGGTATACGTCAAACACCCGAACTGGAAAAAGAAAGCGCAGATTGGGATCAAAAGTAACAGGAAAGCACAGATTGGGATCAAAAGTAACAGGTTGTATAGATTACCACTAGAATCACCAATGGCACTAATAGGCAGTTGTGGAGACAAGGACTTGAAGGAACTATAGCACAAAAGAATGGGTCATTTGCACCATGGAGGTCTGAGAATTCTCAGGAGTACTGTAACAAGAGTTCAGGATCTGAGTATGGAACGAGATGATGTATGCAGAGGATGTGCTATAGGAAAGTATGCCAAGGAAGCATTTCCTAGAAGTAAACACAAGGCCAAGAGTGTACTAGGTTTGATACACTTAGATATCTGCGGACCTATGTTCGTCAAAGCTCTGAGTGGTGCCAAGTATTTCCTTACCTTCATTGATGACCACTCAAGGAAAACTTGGATTTATTTTCTGAAAACCAAGGATGAGTTTTTCTGTCGATTCAAAGAATTCAAGGCTTTGGTGGAAAATCTGACTGGGAACAAAATAAAATTTTTGTGCTCAGATAATGGTGGAGAGTATGTTGATAAGGACTTCACTATTTTTGTGCTAAGGAGGGCATCAGAAGAGAGTGGACAACTCTCTACAATCCGGAGTAGAATGGAGTAGCAGAAAGAAAGAACAGGACTATTGTAGAAGCAACTAGGGTCATGATGTATGATCAGGATATGCCAAAATTCCTGTGGGCTGAAGCATGCAACACAACAGTCTATGTTCAAAACAAGATTCCTCATCGGGCGTTGGGCAAGATCACTCCAAAGAAAGTTTTCACAAGGAAGACACCTGAAGTCAGTCATTTCAGGATATTTGGGAGTTTAGCATATTGCCGCATACCAAAGGAAAAGAGTAAGAAGTTGGATCAAACTGTAGAAAAGGGATATCTGGTCAGATATAGCAAGAACGCTAAGGCATACAGAATCTACCTTCCAGAGAGCAGAAAGGTAGTAGCTCGGCGAGATGTAAAGTTCATGGAGGACGGGGCTTTCAGAAAATCTCGTGAGATGCCTTCCGAGGAGCAGTGAAAAGAAGAGTCATTGGTTAAGCCTCTTCAACCAACGAAAGTAAAGAATCCTTCCTCAGGTCAGGAAGATTCATAAGATGAGGACGAGGAGCTAACAGAAGCACCTGTTAGCAAAGGAAGAACTAGCAGGGAACTTCGTCAGATTCTGCAAGATGCAGAGGACTTCATCTGTGCGCCAAGAAACAATAAGAGGGAGTGAGAATAGCCACATAGATATCAGGAATTAGTAGCTCAAGATGGCGAGCTTGCCAGTTTCAAGGAGGCAACTCAACATCAGGTTTGGCTAGACGCGATGGTAGAGGAGTACAACTCCATAATGGTGAACGATGTCTGGGAGGTAGTGCCAAGACCTCAATACAGATTAGTGGTAGGTTCAAAATGGATCTACAAGATCAAATATGCTGCAGACGCAGTGTCGAGAAATACAAGGCCAGGTTTGTGGCTAAGAGGTATGCTCAAAAGGAAGGAATTGACTACAAGGAAACCTTCGCCCTGGTAGCCAAGTATACATCTATTAGGACCGTGATATCTCTTGTAGCTTACATGGGATGGGAGATTCATCAAATGGATGTAAAAATGGCATTTTTGAACGGGGTAATAGAAGAAGAGGTATACATTGAACAACGAGAGGGCTTTGAGACACATGAGAAGAGACCTCATGTATGCAGATTGAAGAAAGCCTTGTATAGGCTGAAACATGGACCTAGAGCATGGTATGGTCGAATAGATGACTATTTGCAGAAGATGGGATTTGTCAAGAGTGACGCGGATCCGAATCTCTACTATCTGGTTCTAGAGAACAAACCACTAATCTTAATATTGTATGTGGATGATCTCTTTTTGACAGGATCATCCAGGCTCATTAGGGACTACAAGAAGAATCTAGCCAGAAAATTAGATATGAAGGATTTGGGACGAATGAATTACTTCCTAGGGTTGGAATTTTGACGGCAAAAGGGAGAAATCTTCCTTGGGCAAGGGAGGTATGCTACAGAAATCTTGAAAAGATTCGGGATGGAGGACTATAGACCCATGGCTACTCCAATGATCACCAATTGGAAGAAGATTGATGCATTAGAAGACAAGGATGTTGACCACACCTAATACAGGCATCTCATAGGGTCCCTAATGTATCTGGTCAATACCAGGCCAAACATTTGCTACACTGTCAATACCCTCAGTCAGTTCATGGTGGAACCAAAGAGGGCACGCTGGGGAGCAACAAAACACGTTCTCAGGTATTTACAGGGAATAGTCGATTATGGACTCTTGTACACTAAAGGTATGGATATGAGTTTGAGTGGATTTACTAATGCAGATTGGGCAAGAAGTTCAATGGATCAAAAAAGTACCTTTTGGTACTGTTTCAACATTGGATTAGGAATGACCTCCTGGTGGAGTAGGAAACAGAAGTCTGTGGCTCTGATGTCATCTGAGGCAGAATATATGGCAGTAAGCACATCATCGTGTGAGGCCACTTGTGAACCTATTCAGAAGGAATATGGAGGCGACTAGGATCATGTGCGATAATCAGAGTTGCATCAAGCTCTCTAAGAATCCAGTGTTCATGATAGGTCGAAGCATATTGATATCTAGTGTCACTTTGTCAGAGACTGTGTCCAATGAGGATCTGTACAGTTAAGCTACACTCCTACAGGAGAACAGGTGGCAGACATCCTCACCAAGGCCTTTGGAAGGACAAAATTTGACTACTTTAGGGAAAAGATGGAGATGGTAAAGAAATCATTTCAATATAAAAAACAAGAGTGATAACAACACGGATGTAGAGAGAGTTGCAGTGCGAATGCAATGTTGGGAGAAAGGACCAGCAGCAACACGGATGCAGTGGGATTTGTCGTACAGATGCAGCAGTGGCAGTAGCAGAGCCATGGGCAGCAGTACAAGATGCAGCAGTGCAAAGGATGTTGGGCAGGGAGGCTTAGCATTAGCACAGGGACCATGTAGTGTACCGAGGAGGGATAATATGGTGTACAAAGGGAGGTACCCAAGGGAATAATGTAATAATGGGATGGGCCATAGTAATAAATAAGGTGGTTAACCTGTATCTTGTAAGTGAACACAACTAGTTAACAATAATGTGATAAGCCCATGGTATTAGATAGATGGTATTGAGGGAACCATGGTAATGACCCATGGTATTGTATGTATGAGGCCTATATAAAGGCTAGAGACTCCCCATTGAGAGATGTCAAGGATTATGAACAGGAAGATGGCTTGTGGAGTGTTCTCCTTCCTTAAGGAGTGAATGTATGGTGTTGCCCTACCTTAAGGGTTTGATTAATAAAGAAGCATTTCTATTTATATTCAGATCTTGTTATTCTTGGGTTTATTTGCATTGTCTTATATTTTCATATCAGATCTATAACAAGTGGTATCAGAGCTAGATCTAAATGTAGTATACCTAAGGAGGGTAATATGGGGTACAAAGAGAGGTACCCAAGGGGATAATGTAATAATGGGATGGGCCATAGTAATAAATAAGGTGGTTAACCCATATCATGTAAAGGACCACAAGTAGTTAACAATAATGTAATAAGCCCATGGTACTAGATAGATGGTATTGAGGGAACCATGGTAATGACCCGTGGTATTGTATGTATGAGGCTTATATAGAGGCTAGAGACTCCCCATTGAGAGATGTCAAGGATTATTGTATGAACAGGCATACGGCTTGTGGAGTGTTCTCCTTCCTTAAGGAGTGAATGTATGGTGTTGCCCTACCTTAAGGGTTTGATACCAATAAAGAAACATTTCTACCTATTTCTATCTTGTAATTCTGGGTTTATCTTTATTATCATATATTTTCAGATTAGATCTATAACAAATGGTATCAGAGCACTTTCTTGGGCAAAGTGGAGATTTTTTTTTATTTTTTTTACAGGATTTTTTTGGGTCGACGAATTTGCAGATCAAATCTGTACGTTTTGGTGCAAAATGTACAAAATCTAATTGCAGATCTGGATTGTTGGTGAAAAAAATACCCAAGTTCAAAAAAAAAAATCAGCCGAATCAGAGTCCGGATAAGGGAGATATTGCTGATCTAAAAATCAGTTGGGTTGTACACATTTTTTCGGGTGGCGAATTTGCGGCGCAGATCTGTACGTCCTGGTGCAAAATCTACAGAATCTAATTGCAGATCTGGATTGTTTGTGAAAAAATACCCAAGTTCAAAAAAAAAATCAGTTGAATCGGAGTCTGGATGAGAATATCGCTGATTTAAAATCAGCTATTTTTTCATAATTTTTTTGTGATGGCGGGACAGTTGCAGTGCGAATCAGAAATTCCAGTGCCTGGATCGGGATTTCTACCACATGGGAAGATGCAAAATGGTTGTTCCATTTCCGAAAATAGGTTATAATAAAGATTTTGAGTAATATTGACTAAACTGTGACCATTTTAAATTTTCGCCAGGTAAGTGAATTTTTTTCGTGCTGTCTAGGCAAGATGTTTTTTATAGGGAAAGATAATAGCCCTACTATTGAAGAATTCATACAGAATCGAAAGTTCACATTAGGGAAACTTTGGAATCTTTTATTACTGCATGCTTTCCAAGATGAGGCTGCCAGATGGTGGTACTCACATGCTAACAAGCATTTGTCCAAACTTTCAGATGAAGAATTTGAAAGAGCCCTTTTAGACAAATGGTCTCATGCTAGAAAACAGGAGAATGAGACAAGTAAGGGGTTATTTTCTACTGGTATCTCCTTATTGCAGGTTCATGGATTCATTCAGAAGGAGAAGATTGTTGTGCCATAAATCCTAGTTGCAAGCAAAATCTCATAAATGTCAATTTGGCAAAAAAATTACAAGTTCCAACAAAACACATTGAAACCACACATGTTGATAATGAGGAGGTGCAAGTTTATAAAGATTTGAAGATTTCTATGGACAAGTATGTATTGCACTCTAATTTGTATGCTTCAGATATGGCTAATGTCGCTGTTGTTTTCGGATACCCTTGGATGGAATCAATGGGTACTATCAATATTAATGTGCAGAAGGAATTCCTGAAGCTCTGGTATAAAAAGAAGAAAATTACACAATAGTATATTTCCATCAATACACAGGTAGAGTCCACAGAGGCTGAAGCAGAAGATGTTCCAGGTAATGACATATCAGATGATGAGCCATTGATGGTCGACAACCAAATACAAACATCAAACCAGGTACCAGAAAAACAGGGAGAGGCTGAAGCAGAAAATGTTACATTAAGTGAGGACTCAATGGTTGAAGTAATATTGGAAGATAAGAAACAACAACAGGCACCACAACATGTACCAGCTACCAATTAGGCTCCATTAGGTGGTGAATTAAAGAAAAAGACACCGTTGATTAACACTTCAGCATATCACCACCCACATCACCCAACAAGAAAACAACCAACAAGATGGCAACGAATTAGCCACAAGGACAGCAACCCCCGCATGACAGATAGAGAGGAGCGAAGATCCACCTACTACACATCAACACAGAAGAGCTGCCAGGGTCCACTTCCATCTCAAGCGAGCGAGGCACTAGCGAGATCGAGGGTTCACCTTTCTCTGGGATGGCTAGATGCATGTGCATGGTACCAGTGGACTACTCTTTTGAGTAAATCATATAACTTGTGTTCTTCCCATGTTTCGGGGACGAAACATGTTAAGGTGGGTGGAATGTAGTATACCTAGGGGGGATAATATGGGGTACAAAGGAAGGTACCCAAGGGAATAATGTAATAATGGGATGGGCCATAGTAATAAATAAGGTGGTTAACCCATATAATGTAAGGGACCACAAGTAGTTAACAATAATGTAATAAGCCCATGGTATTAGATAGATGGTATTGAGGGAACCATGGTAATGATCCATGGTATTGTATGTATGAGGCCTATGTAGAGGCTAGAGACTCCCCATAGGATTATTGTATGAACAGGAATATGGCTTGTGGAGTGTTCTCCTTCCTTAAGGAGTGAATGTATGGTGTTGCCCTAACTTAAGGGTTTGATACCAATAAAGAAACATTTCTATCTATTTCTATCTTGTATTTTTGGGTTTATCTCTATTATCATATATTTTCAGATCAGATCTATAACAGACCGATGCCGGATGATCAGGGTGATACTAAGTGAGGAGTATTACTAGAGCATAGTCCTCACTAAGAGGGAGTGTTGGTTTGGGGTAGCATCGGATGTGCTCTAGCCACGAAAATTAGTGGAGAGGCTAAAGCACATGAGATCTCCAGTACCCAGAAATGGTTTGGGCAGATTCTAAACAGTTTGGAAGATATTAAAATAATTAATATTTTTAATGGGGTCCCTAAGTCTAAACTTAGGAAAAATAAAATATTAATATGAATTAATATAAAACTGTGTTAGAAGGGTCCAAAAGTCCTGGATCAAGCCAGAGTTACGCGTTGATTAGGGACTTAATCTCGACCGTTGATTTGTCAACGAGAAAAGTATAAGAGGAGGCTTGAGGGTCAACTTGGAGAACACACTGAGGGAGACCAATCAGTTCAATTTCTAGAGCGGGATTAGCTGAGAAATTCGAACTAGTGGTCTAGTGAGCAGTCAGGAGGAAACAAGTACGGAACAGAGAGATGGGATCAGCTACAGGAGGCCAGCGCTGAGGCAAGAGAGGCATACGCAGGGCATTTCAGGCAAACGCAGAGGCAGCAAGAGACTGCGCAGTCACTAAAGGGCCTGCGTGGATGACGCAGAGTGGCCCAGGGCTGACGCAAAGTGTTTGGGAGCCATGCAGAAGTCAGCGAAGCTGATGCTAGGATTGGGGGAAGTGCTAGAGAATTTTTCTCTCTGTGGGTAAGCCAATTTAGCACCATGTTGTACTGAAGAATTGTTGAATAATAAAACCCTCCGTTGCTACACCGGTTTTTCCACATTGTGTTTTTTCCGGGCACTGTTGTCCAAAATATCTGTATCAGTGTGTTGATTCTTGTGCATGTGTTTGTTTCTGTATTATGGTGTGATATCTGCAGCAGAATTTACTTTAATGTTTATTGAAGGAATTTCATAAATAACTTATTGAAGAATAATTAGGAAAAGTAAATCAGTTGTTGCAGTGATAGAATTTTCACAATGTAAGGTAAACGAGGAAAGAAAAAGGCAACTTGAAGTTCTATTGAAAGAAAGGTTAAGAAGAAGGTTTCAAGGAGGATCATAAGGAATAGAGGAAATTCTTTCATCTATAAGGAAGACATTATAAAGTCTATGGCAACCTCAATGAAGATAGAAAATAAGCTAGAAGGAGCCTCCAACTATAGGGCATGGAAGAAGAGGATAGATCTCATCCTTGCTAAGCACAAAGTATTGGATTTTGTTCTAGGACAAGTCAAGGAACCAACAGATACTGCAGGAAAAGAAAAATACAAGGAAACTTACATCTTGGCCATGAATTTAATTATAGATGGAGTAAAGGACAATTTAATCCCATACATATCCAATATAGACACTGCAAAAGAAATGTATGAAGCTCTCTCCAATTTATTTACCATCAAGAACATCGATCAAATAACTAGTTTCAAGAATGAACTAAGAACAATAAAAATGACACTGTATCTTCCTATTTTGTGAGGATCTCCAAAATAAGAGATGAACTCCAAGCCATTGATGAAGTTGTACCAGAAAAAGAACTTGTGATTGCTGCACTATTAGGTCTACCAAAATCATAGAGCTCTTTTGCATAAGGAATTAGCAGTTGGAAAGACACACCATCCTTCGAACAAATGTGGAATGCATACAGTCAAGAAGAAGCTCGTATTTCTTTAGTAAGTAACAAGAAGGAAGAAGAAGAAGACAAAACTTCTCATCACAAGAAGAAGGGAGTGTACAAGAAGTTTAAAGGACCAATGAAAAAGGTTGTGTTGAAATTTCTAAGTCTGACACATCAGAAGTCCCTACTGCATTATCTGGTTTATTATCTCCTACTTGTTCTTTCCATTAACAAGCTATTTATAAATACAAATACCGAAATAAACACAAATGCAGCCTTAACACATATACATATTCGCAACTAAAACAACTGAGACAAACACACAAGGGATACCATTATTTTTGGACAATCGTCCCAGGAAAAAGCAAATGTGGGAAAACTAGTTGAGCAGATATGAGGGTTTTATGATTATGCAGTCTCTGAATACAACTAGGGTGCTAGAAATGCTCACCCTTCAGAGATTTCCTTGGGAGAAGTACCTCTCCTTGGAGGCAGATATTCCGACTAATCAACAACCGGATGATTGGTCCCACAACAACTTTGACAATCCCTTAGCTGGACAAAGAAAGCTTCTCCAAGCTTATCTCTGGAACTGCGTCACCCTCTAGGGACTACATCACCCTCTTCTGCTCTACCTGCCTCTCAGCTCCTAGTCTGCCCCACGAAAATTCCTCAACGCTGCCTCTTCAGCCCAACGTCAACTCTGCATAGCCTCTATTGCCTTTACGTCAGCCTCTTGGCCCTCTGCGTCTTCAGCGATGGCCACTTCAGCCTCTGCGTCAGTCCTGGCTACCTCTGCATCAGCCTTCCTAGGCTCTGCGTTATCTCTCTGGCGCTTTCTCTGCCTCTATGATATGTATTCTCAATCTTCTACCGAACTGCCCATTGTTGCAATAGATCACTAACTCGATTTCTTAGCAAACCCTGCCCCATAAAATCGAATTCTTGATCAACTTGGTGTATCTCCAACTGACCCTCAAGCCTCCTCTCATACTTTTCTTATTAAGTCTTCAATCGCTGAGATTAAGTCCCTAATCAACGGTTAAGATTAGATTTGGCTTGACCCTCCTTATTTAGAACTTTCTCACCCATATTATATTAATACACATTAATATTTTAATTTTCCTAAGTTTATACTTAGGAACTCCATTAAAAATATTAATTATTTTAATATCTCTCCATCCTGGTGGAATTTCCCCAAACAATTTCTAGGTCTTGGAGATCTTATGTGCCTTAGCTTCTCCACCAATTTTCATGGCTAGAGAACATCCGATGTTACCAAAAATCAACACTCCCTCTTAGTGAGGAATGTGCTCTAGTAATGCTCCACCACTGAAACATCACACTGATCCTTCACATCAGTAACTGTGTTGATGCTTGGCCTGCTGCCTCACATCCTCTGCACTATTGCTCCCTGTACCGTTGCCCATGACACTGCCATTGCCACTGATACATTTGTACTACATCTGCCTCTCAACATGCTACCCATGTTGCCCCTAACACTGCCACTGCTAACTGTTGCACTGCAACTCAGTTATCGAGAAGTGAGTAACTGACTTCCCCCAAATACTGTCATCCTAGTTAGTCTAGAAGCCTCGTGATGCTGAAGCTACCTCTGTTGCTAACCCGTGCCCCCTCTGCTACCATTGCGCTGCTGCAAACACCTTTGTGCCTCTCGCACCGCTACAACCTCCACTGCGCTGCTACAGACCTCTACACTCTAGCCTTGCCTTGCTGCTCCATCACACCTTGCTCCACCCGACACCTGTCATCATGCTACCGTCGTTAAGGGCTCCCGTAGCCGGATGTGATCCAAGAGTTTGAGTACCTCAAGGATCCTGCCCCTAGCATGTAGTCCTCTTAACTACAACTTGATGTCACCCCACCTCTTCTCTAGAGGTGCATAAGCACTCATGGCATAATCATCATCAGCCTCGACCTCTTTCTCCGCCTTAGCTAGAGCTGTCTTTAAATCAGAAGCCTCTCCATTTTTTTTCTTCCTCGAACACTGAGATGCATAATGTCCCAGATCTCCACAATGGAAGCACTTAACCTTGGAGATGTCCTTCTTCTTCCTCCTCCCTTGTTGTCTCGTAGATGCTAGAGTTGCATCCTCCTCCTCCTCTTTCTTGATTCGACCTCCCTTGGCACTACTCCCCGAATTGGTCATCCTCCTTATCTCTTCCTGGCAAAGAGTTGCCCACATCTCCTCCCAATGTGCTCTAGTAATGCTCCACCACTGAAACAACACACTGATCCTTCACATCAGTCCCTGTGTTGATGCTTGGCCTGCTGCCTCACATCCTCTGCACTATTGCTCCCTGTACCGTTGCCCATGAAACTGCCATTGCCACTGATACATTTGTACTACATCTGCCTCTCAACATGCTACCCATGTTTCCCCTAACACTGCCACTGCTAACTGTTGCACTGCAACTCAGTTATCGAGAAGTGAGTAACTGACTTCCCCCAAATACTTTCATCCTAGTTAGTCTGGAAGCCTCGTGATGCTGAAGCTACCTCTGTTGCTAGCCCGTGCCCCCTTTGCTGCCATTGCACTGCTGCAAACACCTTTGTGCCTCTCGCACTGCTACAACCTCCACTGCGCTGCTACAGACCTCTACACTCTAGCCTTGCCTTGCTGCTCCATCACACCTTGCTCCACCCGACACTTGTCATCATGCTACCGTCGTTAAGGGCTCCCGTAGCTGGATGTGATCCAAGAGTTTGAGTACCTCAAGGATCCTGCCCCTAGCATGTAGTCCTCCCAACTACAACTTGATGTCACCCCACCTCTTCTCTAGAGGTGCATAAGCACTCATGGCATAATCATCATCAGCCTCGACCTCTTTCTCCGCCTTAGCTAGAGCTGTCTTTAAATCAAAAGCCTCTCCATTTTTTTTCTTCCTCGAACACTGAGATGCATAATATCCCAGATCCCCACAATGGAAGCACTTAACCTTGGAGATGTCCTTCTTCTTCCTCCTCCCTTGTTGTCTCGTAGATGCTAGAGTTGCATCCTCCTCCTCCTCTTTCTTGATTCGACCTCCCTTGGCACTACTCCCCGAATTGGTCAGCCTCCTTATCTCTTCCTGGCAAAGAGCTGCCCACATCTCCTCCCAATTGGGAAGAGTAGCTGAAGCATCAAAACTGATAGCTTGTTGGCTTTAAGTAAAAATACACGAAGTATTTTGTAATAATAATTTCTTATATATAAAAATGATTAAGTGATGAATGTTACATTGAGGACACACATATATATACCTAAGCAGGTGTCCTTTCATGACTGTGCATGTCTTTTAGACATGCCTTTTCACTTAACTTTGACTATTTAACATAATCAATATTTGATTATTTAATATTTACATTTATTTTATTTATTTACTTGTTATGAATTATATTCATAACATAGCCCCTTCCTCCAGAAGCTTTATCCTCAAAGTTTATTGTCGGCAATGTCCTTCAGTTTGCATTTGTCATCTTAGCGTATGTAACTCGACGCCATTGGCACCTCTACCTGTATAATTTGCTTGGTAACATTGTCTTGAATCCAAGGTTATCTATTTTTTTTTAATAACTCTAATTTTTTTATAACTCTAATTTTTTTTTAAATAACTCTAAATATATATATTTTAAATAGCTCTAATTTTTTTTAATAATGTTTTTTTAATAATAATATATATTATATATATTTTAATAATTAAATATAATATTATTATTATTATTGTGCTATGAATTCATTAATATTAATGTTATGAAATGTTATGTTGAACGTGATGGATGGAGAGGTCACACCTTTTGATCCGTGGCTCCGAAGACAAAAACATGTTATTCAATGAGCAGATAGCGGAATCGACGATGTAGACAGGCTAGCCAGAACAGTGGTGTTTAATTTTGTTTTGTTTGGCAGTGGATGGCCCGATGTTCAGGGCAAAATTCGGGGGTTGTTTGAACGGTGCAGACAATGGTGACGGTAGCGGGGACTATCATCGCAGAGGCATCGTCAGGGCCACGGTGAGAATCAAGGGAGCCAGCGGATACTGTGGTAGAAGACCTGCAGATATTTGGGGATGGATCTCTAGAGCCCCTATGACACAGAAAAATGGGCGAATGCAGTCTCATAATCAACCTATTAAGATAAGACCGTGCAAGATTATAATAAGAATGAGATTTCATCAAGGCATGATTCGTTGAAGCCAGAGCAGTGTCAGTTAACTGTTCTACAAGAAAATTTTGCCCCGTGAAGAAAAAATTGTTGGCTAATTGATCTAATGCCATTGCACATTATGGATATAACTCAAAGGCCCTCCACAGTTTTTCCATTCCTTCGTGGATGCCTTCTAATTCATTCATTTGCAAATCCATTATTCCAAGTGCCACCAAAGCTTCCACATTTTCAGGATCTCGCTGTAAAACACGCTCAAAAGCTTGTCTAGCTTTCCTGAGTTGACCCAGTTTGTACCGACAAAGACCTAAACCAAGTCTCACCGGGATAAACTTGCAAAGATTTCTTATAAAACTCCAATGACTCGATCTATCGTCCATGGTTGAATTGTACACATGCCCATCCAAGAAGAGCAAGAATATTATCATCCTGTCCATCTAGTACAATTTTGAATGCACCATATGCATGTTCAAGATCACCATTTGCTAGAAACCGCTAGCCTTTTCCAACCCAAGTAGAAGGTTCATGTTTATCAATTCTGGAAGCCTTGTTATAATAATGGGTTGCACGAATGACAAACTCTTCCCTTTCTCTCTTTTGTCTCAATTCTACCACTTGTCTTGAATTCTGACATAAAATCCTCAATTGAGATAAAGTCCACAAAAGATTTTGCTGGAGCACCCTCAATTGAATCAGTTTTGTCTTCCTTGAGTATTCTTTCAAACTTATTCTCAAGGTTGTTGTCAATGGGCTGAATCTTATCCAAGAAATCTCGTATCTCCACAAGACGAGCAATCACAAGATGATCTCGAACAAAATGACCGTTTGCTTTTAAAAATAAGTAGAAAACAATGGATTGGCAATAGCACAGCAACAACAGTTGCTTCACCTCCAGATAGTTCATGCCTTCTTTGGTTACATTTTTGTTACCTTTCACCTTCTGCAGTAGAACTTGAACAATTTTCAAGTTATCAAGTCCATCCCTAAATTCTAATAGCAGTCCCACTAACTCTAGAGCATCACTCATTACAACTTCCATTTGCTTCTCTTTTGTTAACGCATTAATATCCTTCTTGACTTCCTCAAATGCTACAATTTTACCATCATCAATATCTTTGCCCAGTGCTCTATCTGAAGTTTTCTTTGATTTCCTCCTTTCAAGCCGCCCTTCATGTCGCTTCACAGCCTCCTGCAGGGTTTCCTCATGGGCATCTAAATCGGCATTTCTTTCATCTTCCTCACCCTCATCTAGACGAAGTCTTAAGGACGAAGTGATTCTACTTTTTTTCTTTGCAGTCTTAGTATCTCAACCTCTTCAGCTGTCGGTAGCTCATCATCACTAGATTGGATCTCATAGTCAATATTATCAACACTATAATATCGATTTTTTCCTTTGCCCCATGCTGCTTTCCTTTCTTCCTCCTGTTCATCAACTTCTTCTTCCATTCGCTGTGCAGCCTCATTTAATTCTTGATCATCAAAATCAGCTATATAAGGAATTGGAACGAGCCTTCCATTGGATGCACCCTTACTGCCCTTTTTCTTCTCCTTAGCTGAGTTTTCTTCAAGGGGGTATTTTGCATTGTCGTGCTCTAGTAAGGACACCAGCGCTTTTTGGATCACTTCATCAACCCGCTCAATGAAATTTGTTGGTGCAAAAGAATCTTTATCATGACCACTTATAAAAATTTCACATTGCTTTTGTTCCTTCACATCCTTTAAGGGAAAAGGCATGTAATTAATTTCATGTTCGTCATATTTTTCAGCTTCTTCAACAATCTTCTGGCTAGCAAGCTCATCTTTATCTTTAAGAACACCTATATTCTCATCATAATTTGGAATTGTCATATCTTGATTTTTTGCAGAATTTAGTGCTTCTTCATGAATAATTTTTGGAGATTCATTTTTTTATTCCTTGCTTTCACTTACAATTGTCACGTATCCACTTTGATTTTCGGTGTCATTCATGTTACTATCCATTTCCCTTGCTGCCTCCGTTGACAGAGGTTTTGTTCTTTCTTTAGATATAATAACAACAACCTCATCATCATCATCTTCATTTGAATAATCATCTTGATCATTTCCTGTAACATCTTCATTTTCAACATTATAATCATCTAATGCTTCACCTTGTTTCTTTTCACCATCGCTATCATCTTCCTTATTATTGATCTCCTTTCGACATGCTTTAATTTCTCCAAATGATTTTTCTAAACACTGAAATGCTTCTTGAATTTTACTAAACTGCTCAACGCATTCAAGATGTGAACGTAATGGCACATTGTATGGGAACAATGGTCAAAGACCCGCATGATTATATTGTGCGCCATGGCTCTGATACCACTGAAGCATCAAAACTGATAGCTTGTTGGCTTTAAGTAAAAATACACAAGAGATATTTTGTAATAATAATTTATTATATATAAAAATGTAAAAGAATAATGTACAAATGAGGACCCGCATATGTATACCTAAGCAGGTGTCCTTTCGTGACTAGGCATGTCTTTTAGACATGCCTTTTCACTTAACTTAATGACTATTTAACATAATCAATATTTGATTATTTAATATTTACATTTATGTTTTTTTTGTATCGTCGTTTCAAACCAACCTTTGTGGTTCATCATCAAGATCAGCTGTGTGAAAAAGTCAGAGATTAATGAGGTAATACATAGAAGAGAGGGTTGGGATGGTAATGCATGGAGCCGACAAGTTTGATAATGTTATGAAACAAATTTAGTTTAGTTAATTAAATTTTTATTATTAAGTTTTTACTTTTTGTTTTTATTAAATTTTTATTTTTATTGATGATTATTAGTTATTTGTTAGTTGTATGTTTAGTTGTTGATTAAAAGATTAAAATTAATTGTTATGATATAATATTGTTGATGGTTGTCCATTATCTAAAAGTTTTTTGTATTAATTAGTTTTGTTGACATTAAGATTATTAATGTTAAATTTACTTTGTATTGACATTAATGTTTTAAATGTTGCAAGATTTTTATTTTATAATTAAAACATGTTATTTAATAATGAAATTAATTTGGTCTTAATGATGAATGTTACAATGAGGACCCACATATATATACCTAAGTAGATGTCATTTCATGACTAGGCATGTCTTTTAGGCATGCCTTTTCACTTAACTTAATGACTATTTAATTAACATAATCAATATTTGATTATTTAATATTTACATTTATGTTTTTATTGTATCGACGTTTCGAACCAACCTCTATGGTTCATCATCAGGATCAACGATGTGAAAAAGTTAGAGATTAATGGGGTTATAAATAGAGGAGAGGGTTGGGATGGTAATGCATGGAGCCGTAAGGTTTTATAATGTTATGAAACAAATTTAGTTTAATTAATTAAATTTTATTATTAAGTTTTTATTTTTGTTTTTATTAAATTTTTATTTTTATTGATGTTTATTAATTTATTTGATAATTGTATGTTTAGTTGTTGATTAAAAGATTAATATTAATTGTTATGATATAATATTGTTGATGGTTGTCCATTAACTAAAAGTTCTTTGTATTAATTAGTTTTGTTGACATTAAGATTATTAATGTTAAGTTTACTTTG
>APFE031693793.1:0-19700 GCA_000404065.3 Pinus taeda
TTCTTACAGCACCATTTACCACTCTTGGTATATGTGATTCTTTGTTTATGGCTTAGGGCAACCCCTCCTTCCAGACTTGGTCCAAATATATAAAAAAATAGTTTTTTATTCCCTGTACGCTACTTTGTGCTGATCTAAAAGCATGTACACGCAGGTTAGTCAATACCCAACCAATGTATATGTATTAAAACACTTTAAAAAATTAGATTTTCTTAATTATGGGTAGAGCACATGGGTTTTACCTGTTGATTACCTCCTATTACCCGTGGCCCAATTGTTTCCCAACTAAAAAACTAATTGGGAGAAGTATAAATAGAATTCTATGGGAGGGCCTTAAGGAGGAGAAGAAATAGAGTTATTATACTAAGATTATCCTTGACCAAGTCTAATGAATCCCTGTAGTTCATGCATTTCCCCAAGCTTCAGGAAACCCTTGTTTCCTTGATTATAGATATCCTTCCTTTTTCTTGAGATATCATGGTGTTGGTGATGGCAGAAGATTGTTGAAGGCTAGGATAGGATGAAATCAGAGGACGATTCCATTTGGAGCCAGAAGAAGACTCAGGTGAATTCTCTCCATGTTATTTATAGATTACTGCAATAAAAGAAATGATGTCTTGTTTCTGAAATTAATTATGTTTATGCATCAAATTATGTTTTAATTCATATATGAATGTCATTTTGATGTATCATCAATCATTTGTTTATATGATATAAAGTCAATTTTGTGAATATGATTTGCTGCTATACTGCCATGTATGTTCGAACTGAATGATTTTCAAGTTTGAAGAACATCGGGAGTTGTAGAGGGTCTAAACCCTGTGAGACCTACTCGAATGAAGGAAATTCGGGTACAGTCTCTCTTACATAGTTTGATAATATAAGCATCTTTCTTGAGCTGTATGAGTATTGCTTGTTGTAGTTTTCTTCTGCTCTGTTGGGGTTCTAACCCAAAGCCCTAGGGTGTTTTTACCCGAAGCACTATACCAGTGGTCACATGCAACGAACATATGAGAAAGAAAATGATAAGGAGGTTAAGCACTGGGGGCTAAAGGCATAGGAATTATGAGATATCATAAATTTGTTTTAATAAAAGTTATGATGAGTGGATCTCTGATACGACACTAGGTGTATGCAGATGGATGAGTACAAAGCTGAATAAATGAGTGTGGGAGAGTTGGTCATATAAGTAATGGTGGTTTCAGAGATTGTTTGGTCTAGATGGAAAGGACCATGATTTTGGAGGGAAGACTGTTGGGCCTACCTTAAGCTGAGAAATATACCTCTAATATTCAACTGCACATCTTAGAAATTAAACAAAGAATAGAGAATCCATGCGAAGTACAATTAAGATCTGTGAAGCTATGCATAAGCATTGATAGCCTCTGGGAAAGGAGATTTGTTCACAGGGAGGATAATACATGGTTGAAGTGTGTAGGTGGACTAAGAATTAATTCTCAATATGGAGAAACACTCAAGTGCCTATTCATAGTGGTTATTGCAGTAGCAATGGCCTAGTCAGATGCAACAACAAAATGTAGAGGCATGTCAAGGTACACTCGGGTAGTGTGGATTCAAGACAATAGAGCCAACATTGTGCATGTTCCAGAACAGGAACAAAACAGAGGAGCACAATGTAGGCTTTAAGCCTGTACATAAATTACTTGCAAATGTATTCTTAAAACCAAAAAATATATAATGGAAATAAACGCAAAACAAATACACAGAGATTTTCCCCTCCAAAACCAAGACTACTAGATTGATTTTTCATTATGTTCCTTTCAATGTACCAATACATATATATACATGCTGAAGCACTCATAAACCTCAATCCATTAACCCTGGATTAGAACATAATCATAGTTCCCTTAATTGGATCTACAAAATACCATGGGCAAAAAACCATCATGCCCAAAACCATGTGTGCAACCAATGCATAAAACCATATATAGGTCAGGCCACCTAATATAGGGTCCAAAACAAATTTCCCGGGGCACAGCCCTGAACCCTCAACAGGGTGCACTGCTGCCCCCTCTGTGACCCCTCTGCTACACCCGTGGGGCTAGTCATGGAAAGAATGTAGCACACATGCAGGATTCTCCCACTCGTTTTGTTTTCCACACATGGGGTCACAAGAGAGATTAGTCATTAGTCCAGTCCTGCAATGACCATTGTTTCTCTACACCAATAAACATTCTTAGTGCTCACAGGCTTCGTCAATGCAATTGAAGCATTCTTTAAAGTGTCCACTTTTACCAGCAACACCTTTTTTTCCTCAGCCATATCCCTCACAAAATGATATTGAACATCAATGTGCTTTGTATTTTAATGATAAGTAGGGTTCTTTTGCAAGGAAATTGCACTTTGGCTGTCATATTCTATCCTTATAGCTCATTTTACTAACCCCATACTTGAAAAAAATATACGCAACCAAACTACTTTCTTTCTTGCATGAGTGGGTGCCATGTATTCTGCCTCTATAGTGGAAAGTGCCACTATAGACTGTCTCTTTCTCATCCAAATGACTATACCTCCAAATAGGTTCAACACATAACCACTTGTAGATCTTCTCTGATCCAGATCTCCAACCCAGTTTGCGTCAACAAAGCCATGGATATCCAAATCTCTATCTAATCATGGTCTTCCTTGGAAACACAAACCATAATCTCTAGTGCCATGAAAATACTTGAAAACCCACTTTGTTGTCCAATGCTCCTTCCATGGATTTGACATAAGACTGCTTAATACTCCCACTTGATGTGCAATTTATGGTCTAGTATAGACCATTGCATACATCAGGATACCAAATGCACTTGCGTATGGAACACGGGACGTGTCCTCTTCCTCTTCTTGTGTCTTGGGACATTGTTTAGAAGATAACCTCACACCTATAGGAATAGGAACCTTGACCAGTTTACTATCTTGCATATTAAACCACTGCAGTATTGTCTCAACATACTTCCCCTAATTTAACGAGAGCTTCCTCTTTTCTTGATCTCGTTTAATTTCCATGCCAAAACTATTGTTTGCGGCACTAAGTTCCTGTCTAATTTGGAAGACAATTGGGTCTTCATATCATGGATACTTTCCTTCTTATTTCTAATGAGCGATATATCATCCACATACAAGACAAAATAAATAACAAGGTCACCAATTAATTTAAAATACACATAGTGATCTTCTTTACTTCTAGTAAAACCAAGTCCCCGTATATATATATCAAAATTCTGATACCACATCCTTGGTAATTGTTTTAACCCATACAGAGACTTTTGTAACCTGTATACTAGTTCTTTCTTTCCCTTCACTACAAAGTCTTCATGTTTCTTCATGTATATCTCTTCTTCCATATCCTCGTGAAGAAATGGTGTCTTCACATGTGTCTATTCTACCCAAAAATCAAAAGCAACAAAAATAGGTAAAAATAATGTAATAGAAGCTACCTTGGCAACAAGAGGAAAAATATCACCAAAATCAATTCCCAACACAAGGGAATAACCTTTTTCTACTAATCGATATTTCTATTTCTCCACCTTGCCTTTTGTATTCATATTCTTCTTAAACACCCGCGTTCTTCCAATGGGTTTCCTTCCAACAAATAACTCCACGAGATCCCAAGCATTATTTTTGTCCATATATGGCATTTCATCAATCATAGCCTCTTTCCAGAGTTTGTCATCCTTTGAATCTATTGTCTCCCTAATTGTTCTAGCTGACTTCTTCTCAAACTGATCTTCTCATATTTGGAGTTTGTGGCTCTTCATCTTTCGATTTCTCTTCTGTTGTAGAGTTTAATTCTTCCTCCTTTAGCTCAAACTTTATCTTCTCAAGTCCCTTTGGTGGGAACTGATGTTTAATAACATCTTTCATCTCTCTAAACACAGCATCTCGATTGTACAAAACCTTCCTTGTTTCTAGGTTCCAAAGCTTAAAACCTTTTAAACCATCCTTACACCCAATAAAGATGCACTTTTCAAAATTACTATCCAACTTGGTTCTTTTATCCTTTGGAACATGTACATATGCATGACATCCAAATACCCTCAGATGTGAAAGAGAGGGTTTCTTACCAGTCCATACCTCATGTGGACACTTATCCTCTAAAATTGATGAAGTCATCTATTAACCAAGTAACATGCAACCTCCATCACCTCTGCCTACAATTCCTATCCTAACCTGACACCATTGAGCATGCTTCTTGCCTTTTCCATCAACATAATTTTCATGCTTTCTACAACTCCATTTTGCTAAGGTGTGTATGGAGTAGTCTTCTGCCATGCTATACCACACTTCTTATAAAACTCTTCAAATTCCTTCTTGGATTACTCTCCACCATTATCTATCCTCATCATCTTTATTTTCTTCTATGTCTGTTTTTCCACCAGAGCCTTAAATTATTTAAATATGTCAAAGACTTTAGATTTATTCCTAAGGAAATATATCCATGTATTCCTTGAGAAGTCATATATAAATGCTACATACTACACAAACTTACCCAGTGATGGAATTGACATAGGTCTAAGCACATCATTGTGCACAAGCTCCAATATCCCTTTTGCTTCTTAACACCAGAGGGGAAACTCACCCAATTCTACTTCCCATATACAAAATGTTCGTAAAAATTGAAATCTAGAGAGAAAGTAGACATACCTTCTACCATACCATTACCATGAAGTATTCAAAGGGCCTTCTCTCCAATATGTCCAAGCCTTTGATGCCATAGCATGCTATTTTCTCCAAAGACCACTAGACCTTTTGCTCTAGTTTCAAGAACCATATAATTGTTGCACCCATCAATAATAGTACTACCCATAATCTTGTACAAAGTTCCAATACTAACTCCCCACATGGATACCAGTGCTCCCCGAATCATCTTGTAGGTATCTTTCTCGAACACTTTTTTACACCAACATCATCCATCTTGCTTACAAAAATCATATTTCTAGCCAATGCAAGAATATGCAGAACATTAGGAAGTGTTCCAATCCTTCCACATTGCAACCTCATCTTGAATTTTCCACTTCTGATAATTTTATCTTTCTTGTCATTCCTTAATAAGACATCACTGCCATCATATTTCTGATACTCGCAAAATGACTCCCTATGGGGAGTAATGTGAAAGGATGCACCTGAGTCAAACAATCATGCCTTATGATCTACATGTGTAATCAAAGAAGAATCCAAGTATACATCCCCACCTCCATCTAAGGTGGTTTTTGCCTCTACAGAAGGAGCACCATCAGATACCTTTCCTTTATCAGGAGATTTAGATCTATAACCCTTTTTGAAGTGCCCTTCCTTTTTCATTTCTAGCACACCTTTACAAGCTTTCCTAGAAATTTCGATCCCCCTCTAGATTGAGATCTCCCACTTGAGGAATTATTTTTGTTTCTATTCTAGGATCATTCTTGTACAAACAATGCATCTCAATTCTGGCCCTCCATATTTTTCCATGTCATCTCGTCTGACAACAAGGATGAGACTATTTCATCAAACTTCAATTTCGTTGTATTGCTATCCATCACAACAACTAGACTACCTAATTAATCTATTAGAAGTCACATCAAACTAATGCACTTATATTCATATAAAATTTAAATATCAACACATAACAACTTGCTTACCACAATATTAAAGGTGTGCAGATGCCCTATCACCGGGTCTCTATCCTTCATCCTCAAGTTATACAAAATTTTCTATAGGAACAATTTATTCACGAGAGACTTAGATTTGTATGAAGTCGCTAACCTGTGGCACAAATCCTTCACTGTATCCTCCCCTAATACATTCAACAATAGTGAATCTAAGGTACACAACCGTAAAGTTTTACACTTTCCCTTATGATCCAACTTCACCCAGTCTTGTGCAGACATTATCGTTGGTTTAGTAACCAGATTTAGCGTGATCCATTGATATTTATCCACAAGAAGGTCCTCCATCTTGAGCTTCCACAACTCAAAACTCTGACAATTAAATTTCTCAATCTCTATCTTCGCACTGCTTGCCATCTTATTTCACTGTATGAATTGAGCCCGTAGATCTCCCACTCAACTGGGTCTACCACAGGCCCTAGAAAAACCCCTCGGCAACAGAGGCATACCAAATTTAAATTTTAACTCTATACAAAAGCTACCTACAAATGAATTCCTAAAAATTTAAAATATATAATAGCGATAAGCACAAAACAAATACACATAACGTTTCCCCTAGATCCCAAAATCAGGACTACCAGATTGATTTTTCATTATGTTCCTTTCAATGTTACAATACATATATATACATGTTGAAACATTCATAAACCTAATCCATTAACAATGGATTAGAACATAACCATATTTCCCTTGACTAGATCTACAAAATACCATGGGCAGAAAACCATAATGCCCAAAACCATGTAAAAAACCCATGCAAAAAACCATAGGTAGGTCTTCCCACCTAATATATGGTCCATATATTAGGTAGGTCCGCCCACCTAATACGATGTGTGAAACCCATGCTCAGGATGGAGGATATGATGGTGAACAAATATAAATGATTAATGGTTCCAGGATCATTATCAGTAATAGATAGACGAAAAATTGAATATAAATCATATGGACTATACCTTTCTCGTTGACTTCTTTCTCGAACTCATGTTCTCACAGCTAGAGTTTTTGGCTCTTCATCTTTTGATTCCTCTTCTGCTGTAGAGTTTAATTCTTCCTCCCTTATCTCAAACTCTATCTTCTCAGGTTCCTTTGGTAGGAATTCTTGTTTAATAACTTATTTAATCTCTCTAACAACCACATATCGATTGTACACAAGCTTCCTTATATTTGGGTTCCAAAGCTTATAACTTTCTAAATCATCCTTATACTAAATAAAGATGCATCTTTCAAATTTACTATCCAACTTTGTTCTTTTCTCCTTTGGAACATGCACATATGCATCATTGCTAAATACCATCATATGTGAAATAGAAGGTTTCTTTTGAGTCCATACCTCAGGTGGATACTTATCCTTTGACGTTGATGAAGGTGATCTATTAACTAGGTAACATGCAGTCTTGATTGCCTCTGCCTAGAATTCTTGTCCTAACCTGGCACCGCTGCACATGCTTATTGCCTTTTCCATCGACATGTTATTCATTCTTTCTACAACTCCATTTTGTTGAGGTATGTATGGAGTAGCATTCTCCCGTGCTATACCACACTTCTTATAGAACTCTTCAAATTCCTTCTTGCAGAACTCTCCACCATTATCTATCCTCAACACTTTTATTTTCTTCTGTATCTAGTTTTCCATTCACAAAACCATAGGTAGGTACACCCACCTAATATAGGGACCTACCTATCGCCCCCTATGACCCCTCCATTCTTCTTGTGGGGCTATTCATGGAAATAATATAAAACACACCCAACACACAATTGAGGAAAATGGGGGAATGTAACATTGTTGGGTGGAGAGGTCTAGGCTGAGAGTGTGTTGCTGTGTGTGAGGCCGAGTGAACCAGTTCTGCAAAGAACTGATGGAGAGTGCCTATGCAGAGGAAAGACCCTAGGAGATTCAGTGCTACTATGAGGAAGGACAAAGGTCATTGTGTTGTGTGAAAAAGGGGAAGGGATCATGTGTTATGGTGTGTAAGGCTGAGAGAGATTGTAGAATAAAAGAGACCGAGAGCTGACTGTATGTAGTTGAAGAGGAAAGTGTAGAGAGGACTGTAGTCTGTGTGGGTTGTGTGTCTTGGTGAATGGTGTGGCTGGAACAATGAGTTAATGCAGAGCATGAAGGGGGGCAAGAAAAAAGAGTGTTGTGTGGCCTAAGGGCTGAAGAGAATAGAGCTAATATTTCACAGATTTGTTGCAAATGATAATGAATATTGCATTCATATTTGAGTGGGGGTTGGAGCCTGCATATAGGGAGTTGGTGCTTCCATCTCTGGTGGGTGCTTGAGAAGTTTTGGGTGTTGGTTCCTATTATAAGTTGGTGCTTTCATGAATCCAAGGAGCTACAGGTTCGTGCTTGCAACAAATACATGAAGTTGTTGCTTCACATGGTGGTTCTGGTAAGTTGTATAGGTATCTACAAAAGGAGGGAGTTGGTGCTTCCTGCTAGTGGGTGCTAGCAAACAATCAAAGGTAGTTGGTAATTCGTATGATTGGTGGCTCACAAAATAGATTGATGTATTAGAGTAAGTTCTATCATTTTACAATAATAACAACAACAAGATTTGGTGGTTTTTTCCCGAAAGGGTTTCCACGTAGAACCTTGTGTCACATGTCTATGAGGCTCACGGTGTGTGCTTGTATGTTGATTTCATATTTCTCCCACATGATATGTTGTTGTCATTTATATGGATGGTTTCGTCTTAAATAATAAAAGTAAATTGACATAAAAAGTTAAAAATTAGCCTTAATATTAATTCAACCCCCTCCGAGTACTCAATATTAGTATTGTTTCCAACAGATGATCATATAATATCTTTCCTGTGTAAGATATATCCTACATTAGAGTCAATGGTAGGGAATCATTTCACTTAAGATTATTTGGAAGGTTCTTTTGTAAATTCATCATTGAAGAGGAATCTGAATAAATTGTTGCTAGATCTTGGAATTGGGTCCCTCAAGACTAGTATTGTAGAAATGGCTGATGGATTTTGAATTGGTAAGGGAGCTTCTGACTATCTAGAGAGTATGGTTATTTATTTTTAGCTTTCCTTTAACATTTTGGGACATTTCAGACATTTCCTATCTCATTTCTATAAGAAATAAAATTAGAATGTTCATTAGCTTGGAGTTGAACTGGGAAATGAGTATAAACCATATATCAACATAGATTTAAGTGGAAGTCAAATTCGAGGATGAATTTATAGGTAATTCAAGGTAGCTTTTGAGACTTACTCTTATATTAAAAGTAATTTACATATATGTGCTCACTTTTTCGTGTCTCTCTTGTCATGAAATTTGTCATTTTTAGTAGCATTGTAGTAAATGTTATCGTAAGTTTTTTGGTCACAAAAATGTCAAGGTGCGTATAAGAAGTTATCCATAAGAAGGATGATTAATGATCATAAGGCAAACATAATATTAATTCAATAAAGTATCTTTGAATTCTCTAAAAAAAGAGTATCTTTATAAGGTTTCTTGAAAATGATGGTACTTCTATTTAGTATATGCAATGGGTTTTCAGGTGATTTACTCACTATTTAACGCTTCACTTTTCTCATCTCTTTCCTCCTCCTCCATAAGCACCTCCATTGTGTCTAGGATAGAAGCTAAGGATTTTGGATCAATTCTTTCAATTATAAAGATTCCTAGATGCATTTATATTTTTCATCTTTTGTCTCATTTATGAATCAATTTGTAGAAATTATAGCTTTGATAAAGGCATTTACAAAAAAGATGATCTCCACATATACTAGGAAGTTACAAGTTCAACGAATGGAGATAGAGGCCCTTATCAAGTAGGTTTATTTAAAAATATTATTTGGTATTTTTCCTGAAGGTGATTTACAATCTCCTTTAAGGGGTAGAATATTTACAATAAATTTAATTGGGGACATACGATGTGGGCTATAGGTCACATGGGCTTCCCTTAGTGAACCTCTGACCTATCACATGCATTCGTGGCTTATTAAAAAATACCCTTAATTTGACTAAATATTGTAAAATACCCCTAAAAATCACATTATTTAACCCCCTACAATATAAACTGAATACACCTTACCAATTTGAAAAACCCTTACTTCCACTATATATTCTAGGTATCCATTTTTTCATTAACATTTTTTACACCCTTTTATATTTTTTCATTAAATTTGAGCTCCAATTTGTATGCCTGTCAATATAAAAACCCTTTACCCCCTATATATCCCCCAATATATTATGCCATTTTTGTCGCAATATATATCCCCCAATATGAACCCACGTGGTATGGTATTTCTTCCCCAGTGAAGCCCCCATGCTAGAGGTAAAACAACTAAGTCATATGGATAAAGGAGGGAGAGAACAAAAAAAATGCTTCCATTAATTTGAAATTACTTTAAAATCTAAAATAATTTTGGGAACTCAATATGTCAGAAGGATCTTTAATGTAAGGAAAAAACATATGAGGTGTTTCAACACTTTGATTCCTACTTCATGGGTCCACTTGGATGCCATATTTAAGAAAACATTGATATAATTTAAAATTCATAGAATTTTCTTTTAAAAGATGGATAAGTAAAGAGAAGAAAATGTTTTTGAAGTAGAAGTGTAGGCTACTCCCTTCACAATGCAAAAATGTAAGAGTTGAGACCCAAATTACCTTATTGTTAAAGAAAAACCTTCCCTCTATGATTTGTTGAAAAAATATGTATTAAAGGTGGTATTTTAATCTAGGAACTCTATAAAAAAATTTGGGCCAGTTCTACCTCTCTAATTGTTATCCTATAAAATAAAAATGGATATAGCTATTTATTGCTACAATATTATTTAGAAGGTTATAGCTAAAGTTATTTATTGTTGTCTTAATCTAATTCTTTGTGAGATCACTCTATAAGGATAATTGATGTTCCTCCAAAAAAGACAAATACATGCATAATTTTGCTCTCTTATGAGGTCATTCACTTAGTCAATATTTTAAAACAATCAACAAACATCCTTATGCTTGATTTGGAGGCTATGGATAGGAAAGTTTCAATTTTCTTAGATTATTGTTCTTGAGGTGGGGATGAACATACATTTTGTAAATTGGATAATGGGGTGTGTCCAATCTATCTATTTGACCATACTCATTAGTCAATTTCCTTCTATATTTTCCAAGGCCTATAGAGGCCTAAAAAAAGGATTTCCCCTCTAAACTTATATTTTCCTTAGTGTTACAAAGGCTATTAGTAAGATGATAAACAATTCTATGTCTAGAGGTGTTCTCAAGAGTTTTGAGGTGTTTTATATCCATTACTTGTTCCAACTTTTATTCATATATAATGTATTTTATCAAGGATCCTTGATGTAATTATCCTTTGTAATGGGTATTTTGGATATTTATTGTAATTCCATAGGAATGGAAATCAAAATCAATATATCTTGTCTCATTCACAACCATATTTTTGATCCTCGTCTTAGCCCAACATATTGATACACTTTTTCACTTTACTTGGAGTGTTCCAGAAGAAGATTTTAAGTAGCTTCATTTTTTTCAATTATCCAAATAGTTATAAATTCACTATTAGATAATTTATTTATTAAATTATTGATGCAGAAATCTCAATGCAGGTAAGCATGTTATTATTAAGGAAAGGTGAGCTAGTCCAACTGAAATCTCTCCTTTTGAGAAATTTATTGTATAATATTTCTCTTAATATAGTGATCAAGGGAATCCTTTGAAAAATAAATAAAATGAGTTTCAACTTGTTATGGTCAAGGGCTTTGACACAATGGTGGCATCCTTGAAGAAGCATGATGATTTTAGGATAAAAAACATTTTCTATTCTATGAAAGACCCCATGAGTCAAAACTTGTGAAAGTCTCTCTAAATTCATATTTATGGGGTCTTATGATGAAATATATTTATATCCATGATATGCCTATCGAATTTTGGTTCATATAGCCTATGAAGTCACTCAAATTATAAATAGTACAGAGATAACTTGCCTAATAATTTTAATCAGTTAGGGATTGAAGAGGATGGTAATTTCTAATTAAATGAATCAGAAAATTAGAGAAGATCGATGGTTAGGGGATAGTGAGGATAATGCTATTTCTATTTCCCCTCTCCCTGATCTCCATCACATAGGAATTTTCACATTAAAATATGCTAAAGCTAAAACTCCCCACATGAGTGAAGGATCAATTTGGAAATTATTAAGAGCCCTAGATTTGAAAAACTAGACAAAATTTGAGTGGGATAATTTCATTGGAATTCTACTCTCCAGTTTTAGTGAGCTTAAGCAAGAGGTGCAAAATGGCCTTTGTTGGTCTAAAACTTTGATCTTGGTTGAATTTACAACAAAAATAGGAAATGAATCTTTTATGGAATCTCATTTGAACGGTAATATTTAATAGAGGTGGTGCATACATTGTAAAATTGATTCCTCTCTAAAAAAGAAAAAACACTCTTTGGCTGATCTAGTTGGATATCATTGGCCACCCACCTATTCCACCTTGCCAAGCACAATTTCTTATTTTGGTAGTTTTATATCCTTGAGATTTTCCAATATTGAAGTTTTTGTGTCGTTTTTAAGACCTAAATGGTGTTTTTTTGTCAAATGAAAGATGTATATAGTTAGAAAGTGTACTCCTTATATAAAACTTTCCAATTGGCTATCATGTGTGCCAAACAGAGAGGATAAGCCAACGTTGCAACCTCAGGAAGCTGATGTTCCATATTACTCATTTTGAGCTCATAATACTTTGGTGCTTCATGTCCCATGGTTATATTTATGGATTTTTATGGTTTTCTTATTTTTTTTCATGATAAAAAGGCCATAGACCCTCATTGTAATGTAGTTCAGGAAGGCACATAGTCATCACATCCCTTCTAGAGATAAACCACCACCAGTCAAGATAGTTTTCTCTCATTATACTTGTATACAATTTTCAACGTTTTCCATTATTTAATTGAATTAAAGTTACATTGTATCTATAGAATTTTATTTAGTAATATCGATTTCATTTTGTTCCCTTCATAAATTCAGATCAATGGTATCATATCCATATGCTATTTCTCTATTTTTTGTGTTTGACACCAACGAGGTCAAAGTACAAGGAGTTGGGACTCAAATTGTTCAAGCCCTTACAAGATAATCCTCATCAACCCTGATGGCCTCCCATATTGGAATAAAAAGAATACAAGGCAGAAATATATTCTATTAAACTATTCCTCAAAGACGCCCTCAAGTGACAAAGGAATGAACTAGCACATAATTTTTCTTAGATCCTTTGACCGATGCTAGTAGGAACCACATCATCATCAATTGGCCACTTTTGAGGCATTAGCCCCTTTATGGTAAAATTTAATTCAAGTACTCCTATATCTTAATATTTGATAGATCCATATGCTCTATCAATTTTTTTCGCCCACAATTTTGTTTGATAGAGAAAACATTACATTTTCACTCCTTAAGGCCCCTCCCCATGTTAAGGATTCGTGGAATAATTTGTATGAGAAAATGGCCATAGAGATATCCACACTATTGTAGACACACCCACTTGGGACTCTTCCAGGGATGCTGTTAAGGCACAATATTACCCTTTTGGAATCTATGAAGTCCAGTCCATGATATCAACGAAACTATGGAAGGAAAGGAAGCAAGTAGTGCCAAAGTTCACAAATATCTCTCATACCTTGCAAACCAAGTTGGGTATCAACGACTCTAAAAAAAATCTTGTACTCATGTACAATGGTTTTTTTCATAGTTACATTTAGATAGAAGTGGAGTTCTCATAACATCTCCTGAGTTGGTGCAGCATATAGATATGCTATCAAAATTGAGAAAAAATTTAAATAAGAGAAGTGAGACTTTGGATCTAAGAACCCTTCATAGTAGAAGCATGGAAAGGGAATCCATAAATCATAGAACAAAGGATAGAGCTATGTAGGACCAGCTCATGACAACCATTGATGTCACAAATTAAGAAAGGTATTGGTTAGTCAAAGAAAAGACACAAGAAAGTGGTGTCAGTTCCATAAGAGACCGATTAATAACACCAATGAACTCCACACAAAGAATTCGTTGGTGGCTCAGCTAAAGTATTTTGAATCAGATAGAAGTTTTGACTCTTAGCCAAGCTCGGATAAGGGAAAAAAGATCAATGATGTAGAACTTAGTGCCACTGTTTCTAGTGCCAGTGTCCAACAAAGTGAGCTTGAAGATCCAGAGGAAGGTGAACACGTCTTAGACTCACAAATATGTTTAAAGGGTGCTCTGTGCATTTCAGTTTTGATAGTTGGAGTCAAAAGAACCTGATCTCAATAGAGGTAATTAAGTTGTTGGGCCTATCAACAATGCCACACCCGCAACCATGCACCATTGAGTGGATCCACCAAGGGCGATATCTTTGTGCTACACAATAATTTTAGCTAACCTACAACATCAAGCCTTTCATGGACGAGGTGTTGTGTGATGTTTCTCTCCTTGAATTTTGTGATATTATATTAGGCCAACCATATTTATGGAAGCAATATGTAGTGTACAAATCTAAACCTCATAGTGTTACTATTACTTTGGGCAGACAACTATACAACATATCGAAGGTAGCCCTACCTACTTGCATTTCTTTGATCTCTACTAAGGAATATAGTAGGATCATCTCGTGGACTAGGAAAATTGTCTTCTTCCTGATTCACTCTCAAAGTAATGAGGATTTTGTGGCCACAACTATAGCCTACACACATGGCTCGTCCAAGTAGAAATGGTAGGTTAATAAGAACATGGAAGAATATAAAGACATCTTCTCCACATCCACAGGGGTACCTCTGGACAGTCAGGTCAAGAATTCAATTAACCTGACCCCTAGTGCACCACTATCAAATGGTCCAATGTACTATTTCTCTCTCCTAAATAATGAGGAAATTAGGTGATAGATTCAAGAGATACTACAAAATGGACGAATTTGAACAAGCTCCTCACCTTGTGGAAGCCAATTATACTTTTTCAAAATAAATATGGGACCTAGAAACTCTACATTGATTATTTGGTTATGGAAAAATCACACCCAGGAATCGGTATTTAATCGTTGTATTGATGGCATTCTTGACTAGTTCAAGGGGGCCAATATTTCACTAAGATTGATTTGAATTATGGCTACTTGCAAGTCCTAGTAGAACCAACTAATGTGAAAAATACTTCTTTCAAGCTAAAGGAGGTCCATTTTGAATGGTTGGTCATGCCTTTTGGTCTAACAAATTCCCCATGAACTTTCATGAGGATGATGGATGATATATTCAATCCTTTTATTAAATCATTTTCAGTTGTATATTTGGATGATATCCTCATCTTTAATGAGAGTTAGGAAGAACATTTGCAACATATTCAACAGGTCCTCCTCACTCTGTAGTAGCACAAATTGTGTGCTAAGTTAGAAAAATAACATCTCAGCATATGCACGGTCTAAAACCTGAGCTAGGTTATTGATGAGCATGGAGTGCATGTGGATCCAACCAAGAAATATCCTTTGGGTTTGGCAGGCCATTCTGACTCTAATAGAGCTTTGCATCTTCTATGCCTTTCTAACTTCTACTGAAGGTTTGTGTTGGGGTTCTCTTATATTTCTTGGACCTTAAGTGAAGTAACTAAGGGAGAAGAAAAAAAAATTGTTTGAATAACGAAAAATTTTGTTCGATGGACTAAAACATCACTTTTTCTCTGCACCAATCCCTCACCTTTCCAAACCTGCAAGAACCATTTGAGATTTAGACAATTGACCCTAACAATGCTATTGGGGAAATACTTATTCAAGAAGGATACAAAATTTCTTATCATAGTGAAACATTCTTTGATATTGTATAGAGAAACCCCACCTATGATAAGGGTATATAATCCATCATGTAGGTCTACCAACAATGGAATCACTATATTATGGGGAAGGATACCATCATCCATGCCAACCACAAAGCTCTTCAATTTATGCAGCCACAAGGGAGGTTATAGAATGACTAATATCAGAAATGGTCCAGATATATATACAAATTTCATTTCAACATCAAATATAAAAAAGGTAGCACCAATCATGTCACAAACTACGTTATTCAACCCTTTGTTGTGGAACTAAACATAATTCTCAAAAATTGTAGGAACAAGGCCTCTCGTTGGACAAAACTATACAAGAGTGACTCAAAATTTGTTACCACATACTAAATGTTGATGGAAAGAAAGCAAGTTCTAGACTTCGACCTCTAGGATGCACTATTATGCTACCTGGTATGCCTTTGTATTCCTTCAAGAAGGAATTTAAAGCTAATATGGGAGGCACATTACAATAAATTATTAGGGAACCTTGCTGTGGAGAAAATAGTGATAGTACTACAAAACTACTTTTAAGGGCTGAAACTTTGATAGGATGTTAGAAATTATATCAAGTCTTGCACCACCGATTCCATTACTAATACAACCATTAATAAGTAAGGCCTGTACACCCATCTGCCTAATCCTATGTGGCCTTGGGAGTCCATATTGATGGACTATATCTCTAGAAATCCTATACCAAACATGGTAATGACTGTGTGTTTTTGGTCCTTGATATATTTTCCAAAATGGCAATTTTTGAGTTCCTCCAAGAAGAGTATCATAGAAAAATCCACTGCTAAGATTTTCTTTGAAGATGTAAAGGTACATTTTGGGATACAATAGACAATCACATCAGCTTAGGATTGTAGGATCCTAAGCACATTCTCGTTAAGCCTTTGGTTAATGTTGGACACCCTACTCACCAAATCAATTATCTTACACCCCCATACCAACATCCACATAGAGGTTTCCAACAAGATGATCATGCACATTATACGCATGTACAAATCCAAGGATCTACATACACAGGATGGGAGTCTCCCTTATATTCAACACAACTACTATATATCACTTCATAGATGAATTGGCCAAAATCACTTTTAGGTGGAATGGGATGTCAACTATTGGGTCACATCAGTGTTGCACTACCCTCAGAAAGTACAGAGGCTGAATTTTGACATGTTCAATTTAAATCCAATAGAGTTACCAAGTTTATTGAATGAATTTTTCATATTTTCTAGTAGGTCTATGATATCTTGAAAAAAGTAAATTATAAGTATAAAAAATACCTTGATTAACATTGGGTGCCACATAAATTTCAGGTGGGAGACAATACTTGGCTACATTTATAGAAGGAATCACTTGCAAGGGCCCATTAGAATCTTCAACCACTTTGCTATGGACCTTAAACCATCACCAGGGCTATGTGGGAAAATTATTTTGAACTAAGTATTCCCCTCTTCAATGGCCTATACCCAGCGTTTAATGTGTATCACCTTTGGTTGTACTATCCACCATTATTGGACACATCAGAAATCACAGGCCAACTAACACTGATAGAATTTAAATGAGATTGCATTGAAAAAGCCACAACTCATTAGATCTTGGACACACAACTTAAGCTCACTAGCCAACATAGGATCTAGTTGTATCGTGTTGTCAAAGTAGGCCAGCTTGTACACCAAGAAATTGGCTCAACAGTGAGTAATTTTAGCACACATTTTCCCATCTAATAGAGGTAGTCAACACCATGGAAAATTTGAAGCCCTAATATTCGGAGGTGGGCTAATTTTTCATGATTTTTGTACAAAGAACATTCACCAATTTCCAATTTTTAGGAAAATGATTCGCCAAAATTTTACAATATAAAAATATTTTACCTTAGAATCAACAACTTTATATCTATATCTATAGCTATATCTTATATATTAAATAATTTATAAATTTGAATAATTTTACAAATATATCAATAAACATTTTATAATTTACATATTAGGTACTAGTGAGATTCACCAATGTTTTTAAAGTTCCAGATAATTTTCTATCCTTCAAATTTTCCATGCTCAAAACAATGAAAGTCATTCCTTCCTAAGGGTGGAGGACTAATATAGGTGGATATCGGTGGTCACCCACTTATTAACCTAGTTCACGATACAATTTGCTATTTTAGAATTTTTCTATTTTTGGCAATTTTCAGGTTTTGAACTTTGGAGCTGTTTTGAGGCCCTAAAATATGTTTTTCAGGGAGATTTGCCAACATAATTATTTGATTACCATTGCATTCATAAATTGCAGTCTCTATATAGACCTTTATAAAGGCTACCTTTCATGCCAAACGAAGATCATATGCCAAAATAATGACCCAGAGAAGTTGACATTCCATCTTACTCAATCGAGGCCCATAAGCCTTTGGCACTTCATTTCCTAGGGGTGGGTTTTCAATGTTTATGGTTCTCTTATTGATTCTTCATGATAAAAGGGCCTCAAAGCCTCATTGTAATACAATTCTAGAAGGTGCGTTGTTGCCACATATCTTTTCAAAGATAACCTACCATCGTTCGAAATTTTTTTCTTTCATTCTACTTGTATACTTTTAAGGTCATTTCCCATTATTTAATTGAAATAAAGTTTCATTGTATCTTTGCATTTTTAGTTAGTAATCTCTATTCCATTTCATTCCCCTAATAGGATCGTATCATTTGAATTTGTTGAATAACAAACTCTTGAAATGGGATAATGGTCTAAAAAAGTGTTGGATGGAGCCATATTTAAAGTTGGTTTGAAAGATTGTTTTAGCTAATTTTAAAGAAACAGATAGTTGGCCAAAATTTGGGCTATAATGTTATGAAACCAGCAAAGAAAAATATATAAAAGATATATCAACGACTTAAAAATTAGCCTCTTCGAGGGGGCAATATCATTTACATTACACATATGAAAAATTCTTGGATGATACAAATGACAATACCTCCTTTCTATAGATATGAGTCTAAGTGGTGCCAACATAATCAGAGCCTACATAACAATAATATTGTAGGGGCAAAAAAATAACAATAGTGGGCTTCTATGGGGCACAACAATAACACGGGGACTACATGGGCACAACAATACCATAAGGGGGTTGCACTAAAAACAATAAGGGGCTACACTAGTAGTATAGGGACCTAACATGCCCCTCTTCTTGAAAAAGTGTTGTCCACAATGTTTGATTAGTTATTGATGCTTTTGTATAAAATTCTCATCCTCCCATGTGGAATCTTAAGAGGGTAAGTTGTTCCACTTGATGAGATACTCTGAAATTGATCGATTTCGTAGCTATCAAGTACTTGTTTCGTGGCTACTTCAGGTTCAAATATGATTTTTCCTTCCTCCTCAAGTTCCAACAATATTGTTTGTACTGGGACCTTCTCGCGTATAACCTTATTTAAGCATGAAACATGGAAACCTAGGGGCACTCGGTAAGGTGAAGGAAGCTCTAATTTGTATGCCATAGTACCAATCTTTTGTAGCACTTTATAAGGACCATAGTACTTTGGTGATGATTTATTAGCCTTCTTAGCTTGTTTGAGGGACATTTCTTTATATGGTTGTAGTCAATAAAATACCTTGTCTCCTATGTCAAGACTTCTTTCGCTGTGATGTTTATGTGCTTGTGGTTTCATTCGATTCTACGTGAAAGTGAGGTTAGCCTTTTTCTTCTTGATATGTCCTTCTATCCTGAGAGTTTGAGGAGTGGTAATTCCCACCAATGCATTACAAGATATGGTTGGATTCATTTCTTCTTTCTCTGGGTTTGGTTCCTAGTGTATATCCTCTTCTTTTGACATTTCTTGATCCTTTTCTTCCTCCTCTTCACAATCAATAAAAAAAAATTTCTTCTCAGCACACTTATGACCTTATTTTCTATGGCAACTGTAACAAATGTCATTTTCTCCTTTTTCTTCCAATTTTTGTCGTGTCAACCTTGTAGGTTGTGGAAGGCTAGGAGAAACAACACTTCCATCTTTATAATTGTGAGTGGTAGGATTTCTTGTTGCCATAATTTTGCTTTCAATTTTTCTTGCCAACCTAAATGGATTCTCCAATGAATCAGGTTCTAAAAGACAAAACTGATGTTGAATGTTATCCTTTAAAGTCCTTATGAAGACATCAATCCTATGCTTCTCTGGAATATCATTTACCCTTATATTCAATTTTTGGAAGTCCTCAATGTGCTTTGCCATTGAACCCTTTT